>BMAV01007220.1:260630-283777 GCA_019973955.1 Trichonephila inaurata madagascariensis
GTTTGAAATATGATTCTCACCAATACTTTTGTCTACTTTATGTGTGCGCTCTATTTCCATTCCTGCATAAATAAGATCATATTTTACAGTTCAGTTTTGAAGTATTATTAAGGCTGACTTTAAATCGAGTGGTATTAAAACAGATTTTTCAAATCTTTACACTATATCAAAGAATTTTACCTATTTTCATTTGCGAGTCAATTATAGTTGTATTTAAAAGAAAAAAAAATAAGTTCTAACCGCAGTTTGCATGATTCGTTTGATTTCTAAAACATAGAATAAATCATACTTATTATTATAGAACTGTTTAACATACTTGAAATTTTTAACTTTATCCCCAGAATAAATGACGCTTAAACATTTTGAAAAATTTCTAGAATAAAAGTCTTCGAACAGAAAAAAAAAATTATAAGGACTTAGTGAAGAATTAAATTTAAAAGAGCGAATTGCTATTTAATTCAATAAAAATGTTGTAATCTCTTAGAATCTAGGCTTAAACTAAAACAGTATAAAAAATGGGTGTTACAATTTAAGTCTATAAATGTAAAGATTGGTGAATTAAATATTCGTCTTGTGAGAGAAATAGTATATTAAAATTATATTAATATGAAATATTTCTAATGGAAGTGCAATATATTTAGTGTATTTTTTTATTTTGCTTAAAATATTTTTGTTACAAGTAAATGTCTGCAATAATTCATTATAATAATTTTATATAACTTTTTAAACAATGTTTAATACTTATTTAAAAATATATATTTAGAATATTATAATCCTTATTCATATGCAAATATGTCATTGCGATGCTTTTCTGTGCGTTTCTTTCTGAGCGATCAACGGCTTTGGCGCCACTATAAAGTTTTTTTATCAATGTTCTTATATACACTTGAAGACGCTCTGTTCACATGCTATAAACCGTCTCCTGAGAATGCACGTTCAGTTGCTTTTTCTCAACGCGCCAGCAGCCCACGCTCGATTGAAGACGAAACTTTCATTGACAATGACATTATCAATAATTTGATAGACTATGAAGACGGACGAAAAGGACCGGATTCTTTGAGAGTGGGTAAGATATATGCAGGGATCCCCCAGCTTTCCAACAAATTTGAAAAGCATTTTCTTAAAGTAGATACCAATTCTTAAAGGACTTTGAACTTCCAAAAAGAGCTACGACCACGCATATCTTGTTATCGTGACGTTTATAAGAAACTGACCAATTGACCGTCGTCACAAAAACCTATCACTCACTTAATGGTGCAAAAAAAAATAATTCATCACAGGAAGATGTGGGCTTTAGATTACGATGAGTAGCAGTGAATAATGCATGCGCAGTTTGAACTTCTCCATGTATACAATGGGAAATTAAATGTTTTTAAAATGATTCCATGTGTAATTTAATTATTCATTTTCTTATGGAAGTACTTTCTCAAAATTTCGTAAATAGTTTATGTATTTTTTTAGGGCGACTAATTTTATGCGGTTCCTCTCCACCGAATAAAAAAAAAAGTTGTAGTATTTTGAAGAAGTTGTTCGTTATATGTAAGTACTATACTGTTCGAATTAATTTGTACAATGAGGAAAAAATGATTTTTTCTGAAACCTTAGTTTTTTATCATTACATACCTTAAATAGACTGAAAAATCTGTATGTTAGTATGAAGTATGCCTTCATTTAGCAGAATTGACCTTTTCAATCCGTTTTGGCATTGACTCCACTTGAGTAGCGCACTTGATTTCATCATCTTGAAAACACACTAGTACAGCCATTTTTATCATTTGCTCTAATGTCATGTGATTCATCTTAGCGAAACGATTCTCGATAATATGCCATCAGCTTTGAAAAGGATTTATGTCTGGGGAATTTTGAAGCCAATCGAGCACTGTTATTTTATTTTCCGCATAAAAGTATGGATCAATTTTGAATTGTATCAAGGGGCCAAGTCATGTTGAAATGTTCCATCAATTGTTTCTATCAATATAACAATCCTACTACATAATGTTTAGGTATATTTGACAGAAGTCATCATGTATTAAGAGGAATCATCATGTATTTAAATGGCCTGGAATGGCTTTCAGGGCCATTTGTTGTGAAAATCCCCCAAACATCTGCTTAAAAGGGTGTTTAACAATCTGTTGGATGTGATATGGTAACAAAGTTTTGATTTCCATTTGTATCTTTAAACTTGTAAATTTGTAACTTTATTTGTGTGTGTATCCCTGCACAAATAAATGTTTCATCACTCAAGATCCCTTTCTTTCAGTCGTTAACAGTTCATTTGGTATTTTTCGGCCCATGCTAAACGTTTTTTCATCGTTTTCTGAGTTAGAAATAGTTTTTTTTTCAGTCTTATTGCTGAAAGGCCACCTTTCAAAAACCCTTTCTGTGCAGTTGAGGTAGTCACTTCAACACCATTGTCCAATAAATCCCTTAAAAGGTCTATGCTTGTCTTTCTTGGATTTATTTTGCTACTTCTTATTAAAATTTTATCAATTCTTGGAGTAGTTTTCCACTTGGGTTCACATTTTTCTTTTCTTTTGGAGATGATGATCCAGAATTTAAAAATGTTCTTAAAACACTTAATTCGATCACACCAACTACCCTAGTTACATCTATCACAATCATAGAAGTGTGTTCATTAAGAGCGATCTATTTTAGAATGGTTCCTCGGAGTAATATCCATCTTCGAACAAGTAAAAGTAACACTTCTTATATCAAACGCAAAATTGAAATTACCAGCTGCATCACTAAAAGGCTCACAACTGAGCTCCTGATACATTAAAACGAATAAATTATAACCAAAAACAATCTGACATACTATCTAAAAGCAGATATAACACGTTTGAGATGATTCAGGACATCACTAGCAATCACATACCCCAATTCAAACAAGAAACACATATTTGTGTCCCAATTAATTCGAACAGTATAGTATTTACGAAATTTTTGAATATTCTTTTTGTGCGGTTTCTTTTTATACGATCCCTATCTACCGCCCCAAAACATGTTTTACTGTATTAGTTTTTAATTAAAATAAAATATTTATTTCATATTGATAGAAATTGATTCACAATTTTATTCTTAAAACGTATTTTCCTCAAAGATATATTACATACTACTATATGTTATCTATTACATGTTACTATACGTTATCTATTGCATGTTACTCTACTGGATGTTGCTCTAGATATTAGCTGGGTATTTCTCGATATTGTTCGACTATACATTGTATTTAAGTTATTCCTATCTAAGTCCTAGCACACATTAGACTTTGGATTGTAATAAAAATATTCTTTTAGTCCCCGCCTTTTGTTTAAAAAAGGACAGGAATTTAGTTTCTAAATCGGGTTCATTCATCTTTTACGTCCTTTGAAAATTGACTTTTGCCAAACTCATTCTTAGCAGATTTCTACTCAACAAAGGAAGCATATCTGTCAAATTTAAAGTATGTAGGTCTATAATTTCGAAAACGAGACTTTTTTTGTAAATAACGTCTCCGCAATTTACCTTGGGAGTTGAGTTAGATAAAACCAGTTATTAGCTGATCTTCAATCGACAAAGAAAATGCCTGCCAAATTTAAATTCTAAATGTGCAATAGTGCCTAAGATCTTGTGATGAAAGAGTGAGCGAATCACTTTTCTCCTACATATAGATAGATTTTAACTTTCTGTGCAATATGTTATACATTATATTTAGAAACAAATGCAATCAATAGCTAACACACATACAAAAGAATTATTTTTATGATATTACATGACATAAATATTAAGAGACATTTTTTACGAAAATAAGTATGTAAGTATACCAAAACGAGTGTTAATTTTTTTTATAACATATTTATAAAAAGCATTTAAGTAAAACTCAATAAAGTAAAACTTTTACATATCATGTGCTTAAATGTGATTTATAAAAAAAAATAAAAACTGAAAAACTTTGGATTTTACTTGAACATTAAAATGAAATAATTATAACAGAAATATAATATGTAAGGAGTTAGTCAAAATGAGATAAATAATGTTGCGAAAGATAAGTAATCTAATCAAACTGCAAAGGGCAAAGGTTCCTAGAAAAAGCTTTTAGAATATGTGACCCAATGTCTTTTTGTAATTAAATTAACATATCCAAATGGACATGAAAACATTTTCTGTATTATATTTTCATATGACTATTGCGGAAAAAATATAGATATTTACATTATTTATATATCCAATACAAAATTGATTAGGATTGAGATTTACTTCAATGCTTTCACAAGGAAAGTGATTTATTTTGAATAAATATATAGAAATTAATATATTTTACAGCATAAATATTTAAATAATATTTTTTTGAAATTGCCTAATAATATTTTCCCAATGCAGTTTGGATACATATTTTTTTTCTATTTATGTTTTGTATTTTATTTAAGCCTTGTATAATAATAACAGACACCTGTGTCTGATTAATAAATAATCTAATTAAGCTTGTTTTCGTTTCTCTATACATATTTTGGAATTTGGACATTTCTATGGGTCGCGATCTGTGTGTGAAGCAACGCATAGGAAACATTTGTGTGAGGATTAATTTTCATAGAGTTTTTCATTAAGTGTGAGACTGAAATTATTAATTGAGGTAATTTTTTTTTTCATTATAAAAGCAGTATATCTAGCTTATTGATAAATAAATTGTAAAAAAAATTCTTTATTTATCACGAATTTAATTTTATATCTTATAATTATAAGGGTAAGTTATATTCATAAGTTTATGTAAAAAGAATCAATGATGAAATTATGTAAAAGAACACCCAATGTGATTAGTATTTGACAAAAAAAAGTACAGAAGGATCAAATTATCAATCACTAGTAGTTTTTAATTCCTATGACAGATTACAGACAAGGAATTTTTATGTAGTAAATCTCACATTTAAAAACTAAGCTGTAAGTAAATCTTAATAGTACTGTTTAAAACATGATTTAATTTTATGTTCATTATTTTTAAAAAAAAACAAGTTATTTTTATTTAAGAGTTTATATATACATGTTTAAGAATAAAAGGGCTCTATTCTACAGAAATTCTTTTTACAGTATAGAATAAATACGAATTAAATTTACAAATAGAAAATAAGTAAAAAGTATTGATTGATATAATTTGTTTTTTGCTTAGTCAAAAATAGCTTAAAACTAAAATAATAAAACGAATCCTGTACACATTTTATAGGAATAAATGCTTTCTTGCATAATTTTATAACAAAAAATGAAATAAAATATTATAGAAAAATAAATGGAAACGGAAGACAACGTAAAATGAAACGTAAGATAGAACAATTTTAAATTTTCTTTTGTCGTATATGCGATTTACAGTAAAATAATCCTTAATTGTTACGTGGTGCATTGCATGAATAAAAGTACATTTATCATATAATTTACATTTTTAAATTGTTAGAATAATGTTACAGAGAATGAATTTAAGTATTTAAGATTCTTAATGGAATATCTTTCAAAAATTGAAATTTACGTATTTCACCATCTCTAGATCTTCAAAAATAAATTGCTGCATAAAACCATCACTTCCCCTAAGCTCAAGCAATAAAGATGATTCTACTCTGCAAAATGTTGTCTGCATGAATTCCCAAAAGAGGTACTTAAGAAAATCTAGGATTGCTTTAATTGGAAAATATAATTTACAGAAACGATTATCCGGAAATAAAAGGCACCAAGCAAACTTTCACAGGAAAAGATAGTAAACATTCCTTTACGAAATTTCCTAATGATTTTCGAAAATGAAAGTTCGATAAATAGAATTCTAATGCTCCTAGAGAATGAAAAATTGGATAAATATATTAGGTAATTTCACACTCTATGATTGAAAAGATAAATTGAATTGGTAGATTATTTGTATTTACGACATATCTTTACTATTTGCTTCAATCATTCATATAAAAATTAGACAAGCTCGTGTCAGATAGGATAACTTAGAATTGAGAAATATTCTAAATTCAAAACAGCTCTTCAAATAAATTAGAAATGCAAATATTCCATACCAAATCTTTTGATATCTAGATATTGAGATCGATATTTATTTGAAACGAACGAATTCATTTGTGCAAAATCAGTATATATCATTTTAAGTTGAGAGTAAGTGATATTGAGTTTAATAAGAAAAAAGAGAATTGTATTAGCTTTTAAAATGAACATTTTCACACTAAAGATTAAAAATTAGAGCTAAGTGGCGTAATTGGCTTAGCACTGGTCTTGTACGCCCAAGTTAGCAAGTTCGAATGCGTCCAAGTTGGTGGATTTTCATGATGCAGAAAATCGACAGCGTCCCTGTCGTATGGTTGTATGGCATGTTAAAGATTCCATAAAGTTCTTGTTTGGCTTGAGTGTTCTCGAAAAGTGCGATTTTGCATCAGCAGAGCTCAGGTCTGGGGGAGAAATCTGTTTGTCAAAATTAAACTAATGCAATCAAGATCCACCTATACGGTGCCGCACTAAAAGTGACACCAAGAGTATACTAGGTCTGTATAGTAAAATACCAATCCGTATTACCAATATTTTATATCCGTAATATCAATCATTTTGAAAAAAAATTAAAAATATCTCAAAAATGTTCCGGAATACTGAGAAATTTAGAAATTCTTATTCTAACTAATTCGCTTCATTCCGTATCAAACACATTATATTTAGTATTGTTAGACAGAAACGTAAATTGTGTGTGTATAATTTATATACTGTAGTATGTTGTACATGTCATTTTGTATAAGTTAAGTAAAATATTACAAATTGGGGATTAACAAGGCTGTGAAAGACATCGATATTTATAAAATTCAAAAGATTTTGAAGCGGATCTTTCTTTAAAGAATGTCAAATTACTGAACATAAATGAAAATAACACTGAATATACATACTATTATGCTTTACCTCTCGTTAGATGTGGAAAATGTGATGAAGTAACATTTTTTTTTTAGCTTAATTTGGGAAGCATTTAATTTTTCCATTCAAAGTAATGATTTACTATACTGCTAAATAAATTAGATCACATGCATTTGCAAATATTGCTTCTGATAATTGACGTAAAATATAACATCCATATACTAAAGTGCAGTAGAAAACAGAAGACGAAAGTTTCATTTGTAAATTAATGTTCACGACGTCAAAAACCAGAAAAATAATATAAATGCAGAAATCATGATTTCGTAGAAACTGTTGTTTTTCGTTGTCTCAGTGGAGAAATTCGACTTTTTTTACTATTGCTTTGAAAAATGGTGATTGCAAAATGTCTTGACAATATGATCTACTTAATTGCATGGTTTGTTATAGCTCGTCGAGATAGAACAGCCAATGCGACGCAAATTCAAAGACTGTTTCTTTTGACAACAAGACGAATGGCCTCATGCCAAACAACCAAAAAAAAAGGTTTCATGCGGGTGGTATGTATGCTTGTAAGCCAATGGTGTGTATTCTACTGACAGCAAGTCACCGCGTGGCAGGAGAAAAGTGTGGGCTGCTAAACATCAAGATTGGATGCAAGTGATTGGAGTCATGTGCTGTTTAAGGACGAGCCTCGATTCAGTTTAGAGTGTGATACCAGACGTACTTTGGTACGGTGAGAAAAGCGCACTCGAGATAAACTATATTCGTTCAGGAAAGATCAAATTTCTGACGGGTTGGTTTGATGTGGTATAGAATGGAATCAGCATAGGTGGATGTACTGACCTGCATCACATTTGGAATGGCAATTGGACGGCTCAGAGATATGCAGATGAAATCCTGAGACGCCATATCGGACCTTACACTGCAGACATTTGCGACTCATTTCTGTTAATGCAGAACAATACCAAACCTCATGCAGATCATTTTGTGGATAACTTTCTTGAAGTTAAAACAATACGGCGTAGAGAGGGACTAGAATGCTCTCCTGATCTAAGTCTGATCGACCATGTTTGGGACACATCTGAAAAATGCTTTGCTAGAAAACCAAGACCTCCTGAAACTGTCCAGGACATGGAGATCGCATTTCGTTAAGAGTGGAAAAGTATTCGCAGCATCAATAACCTTATTGCATTCAAGAGTAAAAATGTGTGCGGGAATCTTAGGGGTTCGGCAGAATCACACATCATACTAAACACCATGTATCATTTCTAAACGATCAATTTTCTAACATCTGTGTAAAAAAATAATATAAAAAAATAGTTTTTAAGTCAATTCCTACTTAGATCAACAACGAAAAACTTTATTTTAGCTACTTTTTATTAAATAGTTACAGTTAATATAAATATGTACATACATAGGACAGAATCCCAACATTAAGTGGCAATTAGTTTTTTTAAATTATCATTAAAGTATCGTATTGTCCTTTTAATTTCAGTCCAACTGAATGCTATAACACGTGAGAACAAAAAACCTTTTCAAGTTTTGACACAAGTAGCCAAAAGGGTTCCTATGTCGCCAACGTGGCTGTATTTGTAATTATTTAAATAATTAGTTTTAATCAATTAATTTTTATTAATAATAATTAAATTATTATATTGTCATCCAAAATAATCCTGTGTATAAAATTTCAGCTCAATTCAGAGCTTTAAAATGTATTTTATTAACGATTGAATATTCCACCAAGATAAATAAATAAATATACTAATATATAAATAAATAAATATATAGACAGTGCGAGCTAATAGTAGGAATTGAATTACTGCCCTGATGAATCATTTCACGTTCTTTTTACCATTCTAAAGAATAACAGTTACTATACAATTGTTTTTTTCTTTTTGCTCCTTTTTTTCTATATTTTCTTTTGTTACACTTGTATTCTCCATTTTAAACCCAAACATGGCTATTGCGTAAGTGTTCCGGCATATTTTGCTTGCTTTCCTAATTTTTTTTTTTTTTTTTTGAGTAGTCCATTTAAATTATTCTTTATTGTTCTCAAAAAATATAAATGTCCTTCCAAAAATTAGGAAAGAATCAAAATATAAATATTTATCTAAGATTTTAATGGGATTCTTTTATAATGGGAAATATTCTTATGTTTATTTGCTAAAGAGTTATGAATTTTTACAAACTATTAAATGATTTGCATTTGAGGGTGGGGCTGAATAAAGAAACCCATGAATTCCTCCACCCCCTTTTTTATAAGGAAATATTTCACTGTAGCAATCCATAAGAACAAGATTTTCAGGACATTTTACACACATTTTATATTTGCTGCTTTAAAATGTTTAAAGGGGTAATAGAAAGGCTTCATAATTTTTATTTTAAACGAGAAGTAGGTTAAGACAAGAGGGCATTTCATTGAAAAGATTTCAGTTATAATATTTCAATTTTCAACTTTCAAATTTTTTGTAATTAGTACATTATGGACACAAGAAAAAAAATTATTCTGGTTTGAATGTCTTAAATTTCCAGGATTATAAATACTTAAAGTTTATTTATTATTTTTCAATAAAAGTAATGACGGGTTAATTATTCTGCAGTTAAGTGAGACAATAAACAATTAGTAGATTCTACTAGATATTTATGTTATAAATTTTAAACAATTTTTCAGTTTTTATTTCATTTGAAACAATGCTTTACGAGAAAAAAAAAATCAGCATCCTTAAGTAATTTTGTATGACTTTCTTAAAATATGTATACAGAATCAATCAATAAATAACTTTTTGTAAAAAAGTATTAAGAAAATCGCAAGGAAAATTTTTTAAAAGTTTAGGACATAAAGTTTCTCCGTTACTGTAATAATAAAGTTTACTTAAATGAAGAAAATCAGTAATAAGGCAATGTATGTATATACAGTAATACCTCGACTTCCCCTTCCCAGACTTATGGGAACTCGGAGTTACGCGATTTTCAAAACTCGTCAATTCGTCTTTTGCTCGATGAAAAAAATGGTAAACTTGATGAAATTGGTAATGTGATTGAAGAAGTCGTTGATTTTACTGGAAAAATAAATTTAGAATTGGATAGTGATGACGTTCAAGGACTTCTGGATTCCCACAATCATGAGCTAATAATTGATAAGCTCATAGAAATGCATGAGCAAGACCAAGACATTGAAAAACTTGAATCTTTATACCTAGTTCAATCAGAAGATCGAATGACGGTTGGAAAGTTGAAAGAAGGTCTTGGATTAATTGAAAAGAAGGTTGTAAATATTCTAGAAAATATTGACTCTAACGATGAACGTATTTTGTAATTTATAAAAAAAATATTGGCATGTCACGGGGAAATTTTGTGGGAGAGAAAAAATCTTTGAGTCTTCAGAAACTTTATGAAACTTTCTACATAAAAATAATTTTGGTTTGGGATTTTTTATTTGTGTTTTCTAAGATTTAATTTAACATTTTTTTCTAAATTATTATTTTTTTCATCTCCGGCAACAAATAAACTAATTTATATGTATTTCTCTATGCGTAATTGTACTCCGATTTACGCGAATTCGTCTTAAGCGGTTATCATTCAATCTCACCTATCGCGTAAATTCTTACTGTGTATATAAAATTATATGGATGCAGATATTTCATCATTAGAATGGTAAAAGATGTTGGAATCTGATACAAATAAAAAGCTGTCCACTTTTAATATTATATTTTGTTTATTATTTGAAATATTTCTTTAATTTAAAATTTAAAATTGGATATTATATTGGACATGTATTTATAGATGAATTTTAGTTTTTGTTCTACTTGTAAGGAACTAATATATTAATGTTTTTCCCCCATTAAATCTAATACTAATTTAAATTTATTTTAAGTTTTATGATTTACTTCAATTAGTTTTTGTTTCTTTCGAAATACTCAAACATTTATATCAAATAATAATTTATTTCAAATTTACGGGGATATATTTCACAGTCTTTCTAGTTTTTTAACCATTCATTCGTACGTTAAAATTTTTTGTTAATTTTTTTTCATGCGAAATATTAATTGAATAAAATAATTAAATCAGCTTTTATTTACAAAAGTTTAATTTCTTAAAAAATAGTATAAATGGGAATCATAATAACAATAAAATTATTTATAACTATTTACAATTTTAAAAGAAACAAATAATGATCATTAAAGTCTGATTTCAATTAATTTGTTTTTTTTTATTTGAGGAAATACTTTTACTCAGATTTTACGAAAATAATTTTTCCATATATTTTATCTAGCATTGGATTATGAATAAATTATACTTTCTGAAAATTTATTGTTCTGATTCAAATTTGAAGCGATGGACATAACAGGATGATCAAACCATCCTCACCTTAACCCTTGAAGAGCTACAAGTTTGCTGAAAGTTTTTTTAGTTTTTTCGAATGTAGAATAAATAAAAATCATAAGAATTTAAAAATCATAATATAAGGTTGGAGAAAAAGAAATCCATTATTTTTGCATGAAAATTAAGACTTCATTTAACATGCTTCCTATTAGGGTCAAATATGCACTGTTTTGTTGTATAATTTGTTGCCATTTTAAAGATAGCTTCATAATGCCTCTCTCATAGAAGTTTTGACCCTTATTGGGGAAAACATCTAGTAATTGATTTTCATAATCTTCTCTTGATCCCAATTTCTTACCACTCAGGAAGTTTTGCAATGCGAGAAAAAGGGAGTAATCGCTTGGTGCCAGGTCCTGACTATATAGTGGATGCATTAAAACTTCCCAACCAAGCTCCCAGAGGTTCTGGCGAGTCACTACAGAAGTGTGTGGCCTGGTGTTGTCCTGATGGAACACAACACCTCTTCTGCTGGCCAATTCTGGCCATTTCTGGTCAATCGCTAACTTCAAACGGTCCAGTTGTTGACAGTAGAGATCTGAATTTAGTGTTTGGCCATGCGGAAGCAACTCCTAATAAATGATTCCCTTCCAGTTCCACCTTCCTGGCCGTTAGTCCTGGTTTGGCCACCGTTTGAGTTGCTTCACCGCACTTTGACCGCGACCGTTTTCTCACAATATTGTAGTATGACCCATTTCTCCTCCCCAGTCACCATCCGTTTAAAAAATGGGTCGATTTCATTCCGCTCGGCCAAGGCTTCGCAGATGGAAAGTCGATCCATCATGTTTTTGGTGTTAATTGGTGTGTCACCCAAACATGGAGTTTCTTTTTTGGATCCAACTTAGCTCAAATGGCTTAAAACTGTTTTATGGTAGATATTTAGCTTCTGGGTGATACTACGACTACTAACATGCCGGTTAACTTCGATTATTTCTGTGGTTTTATCGACATTTTCGACGACGGACCTGCCTGTGCGAGGTGCATCTTTAACATAAAAATTACCTGAACGGATTTAATGAAACTAAAATTGCACATAATTAGCTGTTACAATATCGGCGCCATAAACACCATTCGATATTTCAGCCACCTGGCTTGCAGTTTCACCTTTATCAAAGAAAAACTGTAAAAAGAACCAAATTTTCTCTTTATTGACACTTTCATTTTTAACATCCTATAACTCACAACTGAGTGGACCAAACAAAAAAAGCAAAATAATTTTTTTAGTGTGAAATGTCATCTTGACAACAAGCATAAGTTTGAAATTATTTGATCGATACTTCTCGAAATATCGACACTACAGCCATCTACCTAAAAAATAATGTTTTCTTTTACCCCAACCTAATATAATTTTTGATCAATCTGTAGCTTTTTAACAGGCAATTATATTCATTTGGTCATATATATTTTAGTATTTCACACTATTATAGTTACAGAATACTAATAAACGTGTGAAAAAACACAATAATATACACTGCACGATTAAAAAAACTGAAATAAGTAATAAGAATTATCATTGACACCAACTGTTTGTGATTTGGCAATCTTTCCACCTAAACCTTCCCCTTTACGTAATTGCCTTCGGAGTGCGTTCTATTTTGACGTTTTACATAAAAAACTGTTGATATGGTTATAATTACATACGACAATTACCAATTTTAAAATGGGGAGAAAATGTTTCCCTTAGCCGTGATTCTCTTCCCTAAGATTTCCCTAAATGGACAAAGTAGATACATATATATATATATATAACATAATTGTGCATTCACTAACATAATCATATAACATAATTGTGCTTCATTTGATAGCATAATTGTGCATTCACAGAGTAGGAATAGTCTTCTTAAAAGAGTAATCAACTTTGGATGCTTATAATATGTCAGGGAATCACAATTGTTAATGAAAATATAATTGAAGCTGTTGGAGAATATACATATTTTAAATACATAAATGTATCAAGATTGATTTAAAATATTTGATATTTAAAATACCTTTACAAGCTTAGTTTTTTAATACAAGTCAGAATAGCTACAGCAAACCTTAAACTCTTAAAAAACGAACGTGTCTTAAATACGAATTTAATGACTATAAACATATTTTTTCACTATGCGCACAAGTTCGCAGGAAAATAAGAATTTATTAATGAAAATTCCATCAGAAATTACCATTGCTAATGTGCTAAGCCGATGCGGTTGAATCTTCGATTAAAAATAAGGATACGGTAATGTATAGAGATAAGAGGCATTTTTAATTTCACCCCTTTTTCCTCTACGAATGAAAAAAGAAAGTGATTTAAAGCGATTATTTCTAAATCAATTAATTAAATCATTATTCTTGATGGGAGGGGAATGAATCCACTTATCAATTTCGGTTATTTTTGAGTTAAGTTTCGGCCATTTTTTGCCGAAAAGAAATAGCCTTGATCGATTTTGTAGTGTTACTATTATATAAATTAGGATTACATGTTGATATTTTAAGAGCAGTTGTCATAATTGTTTTTCAACCCAATTATATTTTTATATTTCCTTTTATGAATTAATTTCTTAATTTCAGTTTTTTGTTTTCATGTTCCTTTTCCGTTGTTTGGTGTGAAGTTATTTCAGGAAACATTTAGTTTTCTATGATTAGAAATTAAATGAAATAATTTTATTTAAATTAAATGACTGAAAAATTATCGATAAATACGTAAAATATAAAAATCTAAGTACACATAAATCCAAACATATTAAATAGAATTAATTAGAATTTGTGAAATAGAAAATATAAAATGTTTCGTAAAATTTTCCTCCTAAATAATTGTATAATTATACAAATACTGTATCCCCAAACTAGTAATTAACATGTTTTCTCTTTTAGCTATTATCTACAGGTGTCATTAATTATTACCATAATTTTCTATTTTATGCATACCTTTTTATGTTTTGAGTGTTTACATTTTATCCTTTAAATGTAGAAAATATATTTGTTATATAATTCCTTAACTAGGATATATTGACGATTATCAATTATAATGAAAATTTTTGCTTTTTATCAGTAACTATTACATTTCAAATATTTCCTTTCCATATGAATTTATTCAAGACATCTGATTCTAAAAAACTACTATTTTCAATGGTACTCATGCATTAGGTAAGAATTTTGTCCATAATTATTGAGAATAATTACAAAGAAATTTAGTTAGCTGAGTTAAACTATAACTGATGAAAAAGGAAAGTTGTTCCTCTTAGAAGCATCTATTAAAATACGAAGCACCGGTATTATTCAAAGAATTGTAAGTAATTGTTGACAATAACTTCTGCTATATATTTTAATTACTTTTAATAAAATACGTTAATTATACAGAAATTACTAACGATGTAAAGGAAGGATTTTAGGATCGATAAAGGGGCACTGTGATGAAATTTTATGAGTAAAGAAAAATCTCGTTCGTACATATTTCAGTGATAATAGCTTCCTAGGAAATAGTAATTATTATTCCTAGAAATATATATAATTATTTCAGCAGCATTCAAATGAGATTTAATTACTTTATTCTTTTGTATTATAGGCGCATAGGAATGTAATTATTGTTAATATTGTATATAATATGTGTATTGTATATAATATGTGAAATTCACACGGCTGTAGTTATGTTAGGTGGAATTTCCAATTAAGGAACATATGTCAAGGTTCAATTTTTTTATTTTTTGGGTTTTCCCTATTATTTTTTAACAATAGTATATGAAATACTAATTGACGGATACATTACGATAAAATGTTTTAACAGATTGCTCAGCGAGGATATTTTAGTATATAATACATATAACCTATTTATTTTATTAAGTTGCAAGAAGGAATTGGTAGATAATTGAAAACTAAATGTATGGCATAAAAATGCAAATGAAACTTTAGTATACTCTGTCTCATGAGAATATGTAAAATGAAAGTTTTTTGAGATACTAATATATAATTGAAAAATAATCTCAGTATCGTTCTGTCTCTCTCTCTCTCACGCACACACTTGTACTTCGCTTATATCATTATAAAATTTGTGCATTAATAACAATGGCGTTTTGATAAAAATAGTGAGCTTACAAATATATCTAAGATTAATATTTTATCCTTCCTAATTACACCTTGATAAAACTAATAGCAACCAACTTAGAACAGAAAACTTAAATACAATTTTGCACATCGCAATTAGCAATATTTATTATAAAAGGAGTGCTTTTAATTTAAGCGTGATTAATATTCTATAATGAAACAGTAATCTTCATATAGGAACCGAGTCCTTAAGTATTTACAGTCTTTAATCATCTGTAGTTATTAGTATATATATAAGTTAATTTACAAAATAAATTACTATTTAGACCATTAATACCCTTTTAAAATTTTAGAATAATACATTTGATACAATTTTAATGCTAGTTTGATTTAATTAAAGTTTTAATATTTATTACTTTACTTAATCACAGATGTTAATGAAAAATTTGCTTGTTTTGATAATTATTGGTTGAGTTAGAATTTGTAATTTTTTAATTTTTTACCATATTTATATTTAAAAAAATATTTAAATTTTACGTATCGTTTACATATTTTCTATTCAGTGTTGTTTATTATATTAAAGAATATCTTTATGATATTGTTACTTTTTTACAATTTTTTCCAGAAATACTGTTATGGGATTTTCTTTTGATTTGGTTCCTTGCAGCGACATAAGTAGATTAAATTTGTTGCTCTTGCATTAATGTAATTTAAATGTCTTCATGCCATAAGAGCTAACTGCTATCAAGTCCTGCTACAGTTCTTCATTCGCATGTGTTCATGGAGTTGATCTAGATGTTTCTGTCGATCAAGTGTGATAAGAAACAACAGCAATAACAAATGTAGAGAATACTGAAGGTCTTCAGCGGTACAAGGCTCGAACTCAAGACATGATGACTACACTACCTTGATAACTAGGTCACCGTGGTCTTAATTTAGTTGCTGAAATACAGCATAAATCTAAAGAATTGCTATAATCAATTATGACAGAGGCTATTTGATGTTGCATTCCATTGTATTAATATACACTTTGACAGCAATATAACTTTTCAGGAAAAATATATTTATAAAATACTTAATTATTTATAGATGAAATTATATTTTAAGACAACATATTCAAGCAAAAATGTAAAAGGAAAAAGAAGCGTTTATAATAAGAAAAGAAATTGAGGTTCATAAAGCAACAGAAACAAAATTTGTCACTATGTATTTTTTTACCAACTTTGTAGTCATAAAAATGGATGCATTTAGAGAAAAATAATTACTAAAAAATATGCTCTGAATAAATCAGATAATTATAGGAAAAAAATCAAATTTCTGTCAATACTATCTTTATTTAAAATGTCAAAGTGATTTTAATTCTAAAATATGTTTTCCACTTTTTTTTTAATCAACTGTAGTTTGTTTTACATCAAAAGTAATTTAAAATCAATAACTGTTTGTGATATCGATTACAATGTTTATATAAAAGAAAAATATAATTGTTCGTGTATTACAACTACATTTTATTCCCTACTGAAAATAAATGGGAGGTTTATCTTATTTTGTTGTAGAAATACGTGATGAAATGAAAGAGACTGCAGTTTGTTACTGATCTTAATGACATCCCTTGGCAAATAGTATAGTAATGAGACAAGAAATGTAGAAATGATGCCAATTCCCAAACTTCCTTTTTTATATGTATTATAGAAAGGTAATCTTCTTGAAACATTTATACTATATGTTAACAAAATAAATGAGGAACTTATATTGTACATTTCTATTTATTTTGTACTTTAAGATACAATGGATTTTTTTTTTTGGCATTTGGAGTTTTAGAAATGAACAAACACACACATATATCTTTTTCTTATAAAGGCACAATAATACATGAAATATTTGTGAAATTGTTTTCAACGTATATTTTGCTACATGAAAAAATAGAGATTAAGTCAGCAGCTGTAGTCATGCGAGCTTTTGCTTTAGAGTCTCTGATTAGGCCTAAACTAAACTCAGTTGTTCAACATCTCGGCTTAATATGCCCATCTCAGTTTTCATGACCTTAGACTCTGAAGTGCATGAGCAAATGTCCTAGTCAGGCAGTCAGTCTGATGTGAAACCCTCAGTGTTTAGTTACAAAGCAGGCTTGATACTCATTTATCGAACCATTGAAGGGATAAAGGATAAGCCGACCTTGCCGACCCCAGGGTTTGAACTTTGGATCTGTGGTGTGGAAGCACGACACGTTACCACCCAGCCACTGAGCTCTCTGATTAGGAGGTCTCTGATATTAAAGACCCATCTTGTTGGAAGGATAATGTGTGTAATATCTGTAAAGGTTCAGAATCCCCATGTTCGCATTGTGTGGAAATTTTAAGAGTTGTTTTCCATCACAAATATCATCCCCGACACTTGACCTTAGTTTAAATTAGAGGACACAGTAACCGGTGTTTATGGTCTCCAGCTCATGTTCAGTACTGTTTCTGAGAAGCCATGGTTTCCAAATTTGGTACCACTAAGAACCTGCCATGTGGAAAATATAATGCAAATGAATTCTTTCGGTGTTCAATGCCCTTGTAAGAAAGTGAGAATACTCCTATCAATAATGCTAAGAAAGAAGGGATTGGCGATATACTTGGCTGTATATTTGCTCAAAGAATGTAGCCAAATTAAGTGACTAATGCAGTTTTCCCGATATAATATGAGGAATGTATTAAATAATAATTTGAAGAGATTCTCCTAGAAAATTTTAAATCGGCTAGATAGTCTTCATGCAGGAGAGCACAGTAGAGTATTCGTATTGAGCGGTGACTGTGCATTTCGTTTTCCTCGAGGGATATTGCAGCCATGGATTTTAATCACTGTATTATATGTTGCTATAAGATATTAATAGATGTATGGTAAAAGTTTCCTGTTAAAAGAAAATATACAGTAGAAATTGTTTTTGTGCGGAACTTTTTTTGTGCGATCTTTTTTAAGTGGTATATGAATTTCAACGGCTGTGACGCTACTGTAGTGTTTTCTATCAATGCACATATGCACACTTCAAGACGCTCTGTTCATTTGTTATTAACAGTCCTTAAACAATGCACGTTCAATTGCTTTCTGTCAACGCACTAGCAGCATACACTTGATTGAGAACGAAAGTTTCAATGTGACACACACAATGGTATTATCAATAATTTCATAGATTATGACGACGGACAAGAAGAACCTGATTCTTTCAGAGTGGATAAAAAATATACAGATATCCAGCTTTCCAACAAATCGGAAAATCATTCTCTTAAAATAAATACAAAATCTGAGAGGAATTAGAAATTCCAAACAGAGCTTATCTGGTTATCGTGCTTATCTGAGATCATGCTTATTTGGTTATCGTGACATTTACAATCAACTGACCAACCGACCGTCGTCACAAAAACTTATCACTTACTTTATGGTGCCAAAAAATAAATAATTTGAAATTGCATCTTCAACTAGTTCATCGCAGGAAGATGCGCGATTTGGATTATGATGAGTAGCAGTGAATTATATATGTGCATTTTGAAAATTTCTCCATGTATACAATGAAAAATTAAATGTTTTAAAATGTTTCCATGTTGAATTCAACTCTTTTTTTTGGATGTACTTTCTCATAAATTTCGTAAATAATTGACATATTTTTTAAGTGCGGCTTTTTTCATGCGGTCCCTCTCCGCCGCTTAAAATTTTTTTCTGTAGTATGTCGACGAAGCTGTTAGTTATACGAAAGTATTTATGGAATGTTTTCATATTTTCTTATGTGGTCCCTATCTACCACACAAAAACAGGTTTTACTGTATTGTGCTTACATAAGAGTTTCAAAATAAGAACTCTGTGTGAAATAAACTGTCTAACCATTTGTTTATACTTAAAATTAGAGACATTGTGTTTGATTATTACATTTGATACGTATAAATGATGGACCTTTTTCTCAGAACAGTATATGCTGGGATATAAATAACTTTTAGATTTATAAGTGCAATTAAATTTAAGTGACTTTTTACAAAGTCCTATCTTTGTAAGTTAGATTTAAAGCATTTCTGATTAATGCATTGAAAATAAAATGCCTGGAAATATTAAGTATCAGATGAAAGTTAAACTACTTGAAAAGAAATTGGAGCAAGTATATATTATTTATACAGCGATGGCTTTGGCATGAATTCAAAACTGAAGAAGAAGGTGCACATAAAGGCAAATAAAAATAAACATTTTACCAAAATCTAAGAACAAACATTTTAAAATATATTATTCATTTATTCCTTTAAGTTATTTTCAGAAATGTATCTGAATACGAATATTACCACTGAAATTGGAGAAGAAATAATTTTCATATATTTATTTACATTTCTAAAAGTCAAACTAAAGTTATCCGTAATGTAAAATTGTTATACTGAATCAAATATCTCTTAATGCTTAAAAATTTTCTTTCATATATTATAAAAAATCAGATAAAAATATTTCGTAAGGATTCAAATGATTTAAGAAATAAGGAAATAGTATGACTTTTGTTATAATTTATGTTATTAGTTTTTGTTAAATGAATGAAAATTTATTCTTTTTATCAAAATTTTTCCGAGCAAAAATATTATATTGATTTCATTAGAATTAATAAAATGAACAAAAAATCAGCTTCAGTTATTTTTAATATGTGGCAATATTATAAGTATGTGTAGTGGCAACATACAAATAAATACATTTTTTATGAAATTTTAAAATTTAAAATATTTTAAGCTTTTGTTTTAAATAAGAATAATTTACTTAATAAAATGTTCTGTAACTATAGTTTTTCAGGTTTTTTTCTTTGTTTTATTTTTCTAAAGCTCATGACAAAAGTTAATGCTAAATTAAATTTCCTAAAAATTAATAGCAAAAATTCTATTAAGAAAATCGAATTATTAATATAAAATTTGGCGTATTTTAAGTATTTATACTTGCTATAAATAAACTACAGTTTTAAGTGGCTTACAAAGAGGATTTATTCATAAATAAAGTTCTGAGTTCACCAGAACTAATTTTTTACTCCCATCTATATTTATTATTTTCCCCCGAAACTAAAAGTATTACGATGCTTATTTTGTATACTTTATTTTTTTGCGAAAATATAGTCTATTATAGTTTAATAATGTACAAATTTATTATATAATAATACAATACATAAATAAATTTGTATAACAAAATATCAAATTCGAATATTGAGTATATCTTATACATTAATATATTTGAATGTTAATACTTGAAATAATGAGGGTTACTTTTTTATTTAAAAAAACAATTTTCAATTGAAAGATACTATTTTATCAAAGATTTTATACCCTATTTAATACAAAGAGAAAAAAAATTCGGACAACGCTGAATATATGATATTTAAATGTAACTTTAAATTAACAAAGAATGAATTCAATATTTGTGCTATTATGATATGACTTACTATACGAACGTAAAATTATACATTACGTATTATCAAAAACTAATATTTTAAATCTGATTCTTTTTCAATTCGTACTATTAGCTCACACTCTCTATATATTTATTTATTTATTTATCTTCGTGGAATTTTCAATCGTTTATAAAATACAGTTTAAAGCACTCAATTGAGCTGACATTTTATATACATGATTATTTTGGATGATGATACAGTAATTTAATTATAATTAATAAAAATGTATTGATTAAAACTAATTATTCAAAGAATTACAAATACAGCCACTTTGGCATCATTTTTGGTGATTTAGCGACCATTTTGGAGACTTGTGTCAAAACATGAAAAGGTTTTTTTTCTCACATTTTAAAGCGCTCGTTTGAGCTGCAATTTTATATACACGATTGTTTTGGGTAATAATATAATAATTTATATTATAATTAAATATATTATAATTAAATAATTAATTAAAATTTATTGACTGAAATTAATTATTTAAAGAATTATAGATACAGCCACGTTGGTTTCATTTTTAGCGACTGGGGTCGAAACTTTAAAAGATTTTTTTTCTCATGTTTTAAAGCATTCAGTTGAACTGAAATTTTATATACACGATTGTTTTGGAAGACAATATGATACTTTAATGATAATGAATAAAGTTAATTACCACTTAATATTGTGTCTCTGTCATATGTATATACATATTATTAATTGTAACTATTTAATATAGCAAAATAAAATTTTTCCTTGTTGATCTAAGTAGGAATTGACTTAATTTTTTTTTATATTACTTGTTATTTATGTAATGGAAAATTTAATTTCTTACTTATTTTGTCTTAAACTCTGTAACATTCCTTCATTGAGTAGCACTCTTAAATCATAAAATTTATAAGTAATTATTTAATTTTTAGAAAACTGTGCAGTTTCATTTGATAACTCCTTTAAAAAAATTACCTTTTAAAATCACTTCATGCATTCGAAAATTTTGCATTTAACTACCAAGAATTTACAAAAGGCCTCGATAAAGATCTAATAACTTCTACATGCACTTTTAAATTATTTCAATCCCATATAAATTAAATTGAATTAGTTTTTTTAAGAGAAAATTAACTTCCAAGAAAATGAATGAAAGAATGTGTATGTGTATATTTATAATATGGCAACAGAATTAATGTTAAATAACCATGTGCTGAGGAGAATATGTGTAGTATATTATAACAATAATGATGAAAATTGAAAAAAAATAGGCTTAACAAAATGTACATGAAATTCTTGCTTATGTACAATTCTCAATATCCTGAATCAAAGGAAAAGCTATTTTTTTTTTCTGGAATCATGAATCGTAAATGAAATGAATGTATAATACCACTAAATAACGATTAACTAATGTCATTTTTAATACTGCAACTATGCAAAATTCATTTTTCTCACCTTTATTATATGTATATGTATCAAGGCATAAGGAAACGGATAAACTATTAGCCAATTTCCAGGATATTTTCTCCAAAGTGAAAATATTTTTGAAAAGGAAAACACAATTTTTAAAATATTCATTCAAAATTCCTCTTTTAACTACTATAATGGAATGTGCACAATAGAAAAGCTTGACATGTAGCGTTGTGAAACTATTATTGTTCAGAGTTATCTTTGTGAGAACAATGAGAAAGAGACAAAATGCTTCCTACAAGCATTCGTGTAATGAGATATTCATGCCAGATGTCAGAGGAAAATTCTTTCCTGACAATGGTCTTTTATATTAATTATTTTTCGAGTAAATAATTATATGAACATACTAAAAATCTGATGATCTCTTTTATATTGAGTGAAGAAAGTATACATCGATATGACAGAGAAAAATGTGCATCTTACTTTAAAATGGTTTCGATTTCCTTATAAGTGATTCTTATAGTTCTTGAGAGACACGGATTCCTCGGAATTTTTTTCGTTGTTTTTTTAAGAAAATTTCATGAATTAATATTTAAGTAGATAGATAAAAGTTCTAAACATAAGATGAAAATACATGATTTTAATTTTTCTTGTTTTTGTATAAAAAAGTGCTAAGAAATTAATTTAATACAATAAATTTTGTTAAAATATAATGTTATATGTTTCCACAAAGTAATCATTTGAAAACGTATGCGTTTTAATTATCTAAGTGTCATCTACAAATAAATGGATTACATTTTATTTATTATTATATTTATAACATACACTAATTTTTATTTATTCTTTGTTCTGTTAGAAATATTGTAAAAAAAGAAATTTTTTTTAATACTTGGGGAAAAAAGTGTTACTTTTTCTCAACGTTTAAAATGTAACATATTTTATGAACCAACCAGTTGCATGGCCCGGGCTTTCTCTACTTTTATAAATTTTACCTTCCCTTCTCAATATCATCACTTCCAGGGCAATCATAATGGCAGACATAATAGTATTATATAATGTATTGATATTCATGACAATACATACCAAAATTCTT
>BMAV01007220.1:295562-349647 GCA_019973955.1 Trichonephila inaurata madagascariensis
TGGCTTGAAACTTGATTTTTTCTTATCTTGTACAAAGTTTTCAACTATTTTTATTTTTTATCCTTTCTAATAGTTAAAAGTTCTGCTATATCTTATCCAAACGAATTTTACTGTTGTTATGTTCAGCCAAATCTTTTTCAAAAGAGCATTTAGGTATGCAATCAAAACGCATTTGTTTTTTCTACATGATACACCCTCACCTAAATATTTTTTTAAAGATCATGAGGAAAATGTTTTTGGTACGGTAAAAAATTACGTACCTCACACAACTTTGAAGATCATCATATGTATAAGAATAGGATGATATTTTAGCGAAAATGCAACTTCATTAATGTAAATTATTTTGTCTAAGCATCCAATATTTTTATGTTATTTCTTTAAATTCCTGAGTTTAATACTTTCATCTGTTGTGGATTTCCTTTTGCTGACTTCTTGAGTTACGTTGTTTAAAATAAGGACTTTACTATGAGAAGAAATCGTGGTAAATGAAAACAATGTATAAGTAGTAATGAATGAAAGGAGTATAAGTGAGATTGAGAGAATGATAAAGGGTGGTAAATAGAGAATTACTGACCCTAAATATGGTGATAGAGACGAAGACTCAGTGAAGGATTCCAGAGGGAAACTCTCCGTAAAAGATTCATAAAGTGGATATGAATCTAACTGTTAGAAGAATAAAATAAATCGAAAGCTTACTATATCCTTAATGTTATGTATATACCATAATAGTTCCATTAGATAAGCCGATATACTACATAATTCTTTTAATTTAAGGTATCCGACTACGCGTTCAGAATCCTGATTTTAAAAAGCTCATAAATGGATAATTTTCGTGATATTTAGTGTCACTTAGATAATAATACATGTATAAAATTGTTTTAAGAACATTTTGACAAAAAAATTATTTAAATACAATATTTCGGCAAAAAATTAACTTAGAATAGCCTTTTTTCAAAATGTTCTCCTTTTGTGAAAAATGCTTCTATTATAATAATATTTTGCCTGTATATAGCTCAGACCTCTGTACAGAGGCTCAACTATGAATTTTGAAAAATTCACATTATTGTCAGAGTTACCACTAATTGAAATAATTATCGGCAATTTTTTCTTTAAATTTCCTCTCTCTGTTGTCGTAAAACATGAATAAACCCATTTTTAATATTTAAAAAATTTTAGATAAGCCACTGTGTACAGAGAGGTCTGAGCTATTTACTAGCAACATATTATTATAATAGAAGCATTTTTCACAAACGGAGAATGTTTTGAAAATGGGTCATTCTATGTTCATTTTTTGTCAAAATAGTGTACTTAAATAATTTTTTATTGTAATACTATTCTTAAAGCAAATTTATGTACATTTTCTAATCTAAGTGACACTAAATATCATAAATATTATCCATTTATACGCTTTTGCAAAATCACGGTTCCGAACGTAGTCGGATACCTTTAATATTTAGAACCTGTATAAAATAACTTAATATAAATATTGTTACGTCTGTCATGATTTCGGATAATCTGAAATCTCACAAACGTTCAACGTTATTCATCATTCGTGCTGGGATTTGAGTGGCATATTTTTCCATTTAAGTTATTTAATGTATACAGAAACATTATGGAAATTTTAAAGCAATGAAAAATAACATTATGTTTTATAATATTTCTATGGTTACAGACGATATAACTGAGAAACTATAAAAACCAGAAACAAATAAGTGGAGAATCCTTAGCACAGGACACTGTGATAGACATTTTATCATTGAAACATGCGATGAAAAATGCATTTCCAGTAGAATATAGAGACTGAATATTGCTCTGAAGGTAGCGCAATTATTAATTTGTTTATATATTACTTGCGCTGGAAAAATGCATCATATAGTTAGAAGATTAGCGCTGCATATTGTGAACTTTCCAAAGTTTGAAATTTCACATCATAAAATTATTATTTATAGACTCATATGAGTGCATTAAGCTTTAACTGCTCAGTCTAGTTTGAATTTTCTTATTTTCCAGTTTTTCACTGAGATAACTCACATATTTCTTTTATTTTGAGTTTCTTTAAATATATTTCATTTTCACGCCTTCTTTCCTCTAATAGTTCTTGGTGTTTCCTTTTGTCTTAATCTATTTATGCATTTAATAATTCTTTCACAAAAACTTTATTCATAGTTAGATCTTTTAATTATTGATTCTTCCGTTTTTATTCAAAGCAACTCCAAAGGAAATATTTCGAGATCTTTGTGTAATTCTTTACCAAAATATGTGTCACACATTTCAAGCTTTTAATAATACTCTCCCACTATTCTTAATATTATTTTATATATATAAACTAAGCAATATTTATTGAAGTATCCATTTATATAATTTTTAACTATTTGTACTATAGAATCAAATTTCCAAGAGCATCAGGATTATTTGAAAATTGTATTTCAAGAACAGCTGTCATTTAGCTCTTTTTATACTGTTAATTTCCGGTAGTAATTACTTGATGGCTTTCTGCCATATTAATGAAATATCATTAACACTAATTTTATAATTAGGGTAAAAGAAAACAAATAGTTAAAGATCTTATGATTATGGCAAAATAAAAACAATGATTCTTTAGCATAATTTTAATTTATTTAAAAATATATGCCAACAATGTATACACAAAATTACTATTTAAACAGTTATATTCTAGCACGTGGTCGAAATATATTCTTCGTATTATTATTCAATATTGCTTTTCGTGCAAATAAAAGTTTTAACAAGCGTATAAATACAATTTTCAGTCAAAATAAAAATAAAAGATTTATAAAAGTAATTACTAAATTTTTTAAATATTTAATAATGGAAAACCAGTAAAAATTCTGCTTTAAATGGCACAAAGTTCACATATGATAAGAACTCAACTTGACAATTAAGCATTATTAAGACACAATCCATGACACTATAATAGCATTATTAAAACACTATCATCTTTAAGATAGTTATAAAAGTTCAAGATAAAAACCAAACAATACTCAATCACCTTGAAACAACAGCGGCAAATCGTCAAAACGACGGTAATAAAGATAATAATTATCTTCGTAACTTCGTAATTCTTTTTTTCCTTTGTCTATCTCTTTTTACTCTGCTTCTTTTCAAATCACTGCAGATGTATTTTTGCTACTTATTTGAATCAAATATTATTTTCACAAAGGAAAATATTTTGTTCAACTTGCTATTGCGTTATTTTTCTGTTAATCACTATACATCGTTATTAATTTAATTTTACTTCTTACGTTTTCTCGTAATTTATTTAATCAAGACGCTCTTTATACGCAAATCATACCTGTTTGCAATATACAAAATATAATATAAAACTATTTCCATTGTAGATATCAGAATTGTAATGTACGCAAATATATGATGTCAATGAATTGACCATAGTCATACGAAGTGAATAATGTAAACACTCATTTTGCATTAACACTCATAAGGATACACAGACATACGCACATACACTGACATGCACGCTCACAAAAACGCATAGTTAGTGAACGTCATTCTATTATGTACTAAGAAAATTATTTCCTTAAAAATATCTAGAAACTTCAGAATGTCAAACGTGTAATATTTGCAAATAGTAAAAAAATGCATTGCAATGGTAAAATGCAATATTAATCTTATTCGGAAGTAATAAATTCTTAAATATTTAATATTGATAAGAAAGTATTGTTTTGATTTATTACAAATAAGAAGACACGATGCACCCAGACTTATTATTATGGCAAATGCGCATTTTAAAAAAATATTAAGAAAAATAATGTTGGAAAAAATTAATAAAAATTAGAGTACAGTTTATTTCTCGAATTTTACTGTAAATTGCAACACACAGTAATTAAAATATGGCAATGGTAATCAATTAGAATATGTCTATTATGAGCTTATTTTTTTTTCTCTTTCAGGTTACAAATAATGCTATTTTCATAACAAATACATTTTTTAAAAATAAATCTATAGACATAACATGAATAAAAATAACATAAAGTTCTTTAGTGTTTATTCAAAATATATATCTTTTATAAAACATAACTATTCTTAAAGCAAATAAATGAAAAAGTAGCAACGTATCATAGTTTTAAAATCAATTTCAAGGAAATATTTATGATACTAATAATGGGATTTTTTAAATTAAGAGTACTTTTTAAGCTCTACAACAGGCAATAACTCGAAAGGGACCATATTTCAAATAATTAATGATTATAACTTTTACTCTATTTCTTCTGTGCAAATAGGCTCGTATCTATCTATATTGTGTAAGTATTTCAAAATTTGAAAGAAAAGTTTTTATACCATACATGAATAATCATGATCCTTTCAATGCAAAATAGTCCTTTAAAACCTTTTTCATCGAATATTATTATTTTATATGGATTACATTACATGTTAGTTATACATATTTCGATTATACGGGTTATTTTAGAACTAAAAATGATGTTATTTCAATGGTCTTGTTCACTAAAAAATTAAAGTGTTGAAAAGTTAATACAAAATTGTTACTGTTCAAATTTTTTAATATGTGGGTGAAATATTAATGATGTTTAAGTAAAAAATCTCGAAAATTAATTGAATTTGTAAGCTGAACATATTGCTTTTGAATCTTCAATCTCCGTTTATTATTAATTCGCAGAGTAAAAGATAAAATGCCTAGAAAGTAATATTTATTTTATTTCCATATATTCTAAACTTATTTGCACAGCATGATATCTTGCATTTATTTATTGTATTGCATCCAAACCTCTTTAAGAGATTTTAAATACCTTTATAATTTTTCCCTACAATACGAATTACATCATGTTTATTCCAGAGATAAACGGGAAATAATTTGTAAGTTCAGCTTTACTCCAAAAATAAACTGTCATCAAATTTATCAGTCAAGCGCTGTATTACATTCGTTATGATTAATGCAACACCAACGACAGAATAGTACAATTAAAAACTGATAACATTATACAGTTTAATTTAGATGCAAGATCTTTAAAATAAAAATAAATTTTGGCAATGGAAAAAATGCTAAGTAAGATTCTCTGAAAATAATCCACTCTGCTACTTTTAGAGCACATATAAATATTTGTTATATCTTAGTTTAGAGTAAGCATGCTATGGATTTTTTAAGAATTCATTAACTCTTATCTAGAAATAATTTTCAACTAGGTTTAGTTCAATATTTCTTTCAATAAGTTAGACACCTTCATAAGACTATATAAAAGCTAAATAATTATTTTTCCCAACTAGTTAATTTACATACCCAGCTTAAAAATGCAATAAAGGTAAGCATTAGAAGTAAAGTCTAAACTTAATGTGCTATCTAAATTTGTTCGACGAAAGTAGGAATTGAAGATATATTTATCTACAATAGGAATTGCAATTTACTAAACCAATCTCTTTTAAGACACTCATCATGCCTTTCCATTTATAAAATTTAAAAATTGTGCCATTTCAAAAACTGAGATAATAATGTAATACACATCTTTTTTAACCAAACTGCTTAAAAAAATTATGGAAACGAACATGAGTTTGTTGAAAAAATTATTATGGAAAAAAAAGAAATAAAATCATGTTGAATAAATTAAGGAAAATAATAGGAATCCAAGATAATTTTAAATGTACTTATTACAAGTCATATTGCCAAAGAAAATAGCTTTACATATGACCTTCAGTTATCTGTCGGATATGCATACAATCCAAGATGTTAAGATTTATTTCATTATTCCCTTGAACACAGAAATCATCTAGCATTGTTTAGTGCTTTTTATTTCTTCAAGTATACATTCGATATTTCTACATACACTCCTGCGATTATGCTGGATAAACTTATTATGTTTAACTTATAGGAAAAATAGTTTTGTAATAAATAAACAAGAAAGATTCACTAAGTGGTGTTACTTAATATAATAAATATTCTTATATTGAATGCAAATCAAGAGTTGTATGTGTCCATAGTTATTAGCCTTGATTTAAAATGACTTCTTAGTATGCAATGATGGAATCCCGTGAAAGCTTTTAAAGTGTTTTTAAGGTGCATTTAATTTTCTAACCGTAAAGGATTTTCAAAATTTTGGATTATTTCACAAGTTTGTACTGTCTAAAATATATGGCAATGGTTCAATTTACAAAATCTTAATTTTGATTCAATTATTCTGAAGGTAATTTTATATAGTTTCACCTTGATATGAAATCTTCATAAATTTATTAAAAATACTGTTAAATTCAGTTTGTAACTTTGAGGTATCCGACTACGTTCGGAAACGTGATTTTGCAAGAGCGTATAAATGGATAATATTTATGATATTTAGTATCACTTAAATTAGAAAATGTATATAAAAAATGTATATAAAATTGTTTTAAGAATATTATTACTATAAAAATTATTTTACAATATTTTGACAAAAAATGAACATAGAATGACCCATTTTGAAAATATTCTCCTTCTGTGAAAAATGCTTCTATTATAATAATATTTTTCCTATATATAGCTCAGACCTCTGTACAAAAGGCTGGACTAGAATTTTTGAAATATATATCATAAAAGTGGGTTTATCTATGTTTTACGACTACAGAGGGGAGAAATTTTAAGAAAAAAACGCCGATAATTATATTTCAATTAGCTGTAACTCTAAAAATAATGTGAATTTTTCAAAAATCCTAGTTCAGACTCTCTGGAGAAGTCTTTACTTTATATAAGCACACACACACACACAAAATATTATTATTTTAGAAGCATTTTTTTGTAAAAGGAGAACATTTTGAAAAAAGATTACTTTAAGTTAATTTTTTGCCAAAATATTGTATTTAAATAATTGTTTTTTTGTCAAAATATTCTTTGGTGGTAACTCTGAAAATAATGCGAATTTTTCAAAAATCTTAGTTCAGACTCTCTGGAGAAGTCTTTATTTTATATCAGCGAGCGCGCGAAATATTATTATTTTAGAAGCAATTTTTGTAAAAGGAGAACATTTTGGAAAAAAGATTATTTTAAGTTAATTTTTTGCTTATATATTGTATTTAAATAATTGTTTTTTGTCAAAATATTCTTAAAACAATTTTATACAGGCATTCTAATGTAAGTGACATTAAATATCATGAAAATTATCCATTTATGCGCTTTTTTAAAAATCACGTTTCCGAACGTAGTCGGATACCTTAACGAGAAAATAGAATATGTAAAACTACACAAAGTTTTTTTATATCGATATTTTCTAATATATATAATTCAAGATTGTTCTAAGATAATTAACATATTACCCATCTTATCCTTACATACATATCAGAATGCTAACATGAAAACTTGTACTTGCAAAACAGTAGGTGTCACAGGAAATCGAAAGTAACGAGTTTAAGCATAGTTTGCGTTATCTACACACCCCTTCAGAAGGATGAAAAATCATTTATCAATTAAGAAGTCATTAGTCGGCAATTAGCATTGCTAATGTACTAAGCCGATACGGTTCACTCTTCGACTTATAGGAAAAAGCAGCCAGAATATTGATGAATGCCATTTTTAATATCTTGCTTTTCACACGGAAGAAAAAAGAATGAATTTCAAAATTAAGCAGTTATTTCTAGATTTGTTTATTATACAGTTATTCTGGCAGAAGGAATTGAACCCACTTACCAGATTTAATTTTTTTCGTTGGTTAAAGTTTTGAATTCAAATTATTTAGATAAAAGGTTTTCATTTGCCTTTGTCGTAAAAGATCCACATTCCTGTTTGATGATAACTTTTGCATCGTAGTTTGAGGTTCAAATATTATTAGATATTTGGAAGCTATTTTGGGTAGAAATTAAACTAATAATTTCATTTACTCTCCAGCTTTGATGATGTTTGAGGCAGAAAAGAACAATTTTCTTTCTTAAATAGATAAATGTGGAGGTAATGAGACTCTAAGTTTGAAAAGGCAGAAAATAAAACGATGTTTCCAGAACTTATGAAACTTAATTTTCGGAGAGGAAAACGAAAAATGTGGATTCTTAAGCACTGCTTGTATGAAGCTATAATGCTCTCACAATGCTTTATACTTTGTAAAGCTTATGTTTATGGTTTAACCGTTTTAAACATTTAAGGTATTTAGAGAAATAGTTCAGAACCATTACAGAAGATGCTGCATGAATGAAACTCAGAAAGAATGCATATGAAACTTTCGTGTTTAAAATAACCAAGTGCTCTACACAAAAAAATCATCTTATCCTAAAATTTGCTTTGGGTAGAGACATTTTTATTTATTGTATTACATCCGACTTTAGTTTCAGAAATATTTAAAGATTACTAAAAGTTCAACATTCCATTTGGGAAAAGAAGAGAACATTAACAATATTTACAAAAAATATTTCTAAAATAATTTTTTTCTCTTTGTATTTGGGGATGTAATGATCAAAGAATAATATGTTTCCCTTCAGTTAAAAAAAAGTAAAAAATTATATGCATTTTAGATATCCCAGTACAAAGTAATGAAGTAATTTATTAAATTACTATTAATTATCAATGGACTAAAATAATCATGTTACGTCATCATCACATGATTATTTTTTAACTACCTTATTTTTCTAAAAATAAAGTATTAAAAAAATTAAAACAATTGGAACTATTTTATGATTTTTAAAATTGTACCTATAAAACAGATTGATTGATTTTTATTGACATCTGAGTTGTGTGTGTGTGTGGGAAACTAATTTGAAACATAAAACTAGAGATCCAATCCAGTCAATTTTAGAACATTGAGCCACAGAAATACAGAAGTACATTAACTCAGTTACGCTACAGGTATTTAATGACACCAAGATTTAAACCCAAGATTCAAGAGAAATAACTCCTACCATCTGTTTAAAACCATATCCATTCGAATACACAAAGAAATCGCATCTATAATCATATATTTTAAATTTTTTGTTTCAGAAAAAAATACGATGATGAATGATATGCTTATTTTAAAAGAAATATTTCAAAACAAAAGAAATTTTCTTTTCCACAACTACAAAGAATATATTTTTTTGGATATAAATTATGAATATATTTGAACAATATATTCATGTTAATAACTTGAAAGTATTTGTAAAAAAAATTATTATCAGATTCATTCAGAATAAAAGAAATAATTATCACATTATCATAATAAAAGTGATTCAGTACTTATAAAAATGTTCTCAGTATATAAAATAAAAGTTCAAACGTTACTTTTCTTTTCAATAACATTCACCTTTTCTGTCTAAAAAGATTTTTTTTTTTTACAAGACAAAGGAATCTGAGTTAGATTGAACATGTTACTATAGTTAACACAAAAAAAATGTCTTTTTTGCTTAAAATTTTTTATAGTGTTTGTTAATTATTATTCTAGCTCTCCCTCACACTCTCTATATATTTCTATTCAAAATTATGAAAATTTGCATAATCAGTCAAATTTCATGAGAACAAGAATGAACATAATTTTGTAAACTTTCACATCGTATTATAATCTTGATTTTTCTAAAATTTTCTGTCCTGAGGAATAATGAAGGCTGCTTCTCAATAAAAAGAAATTGAGTCGTATAAAAAGCATAGATATATATGGTGATATTACTATAAACTTCCAAATTTCAATAACAAAATAACTTAATATGAAAAATGCCGTTGTTGTCTCTAATGTCATCTAATTGGTGGTGTCAGATCCAGGCCCAAAAAATCATCAATGATAGGATCTAGTCTTTTTTGTTTGGCATTAACCGCAACTTTGAGCAACTTGCATGTAACACTAAGTTTTGGCCTGTTCCACGCCAATTTTGAGGGAATTCCTGGAGGATGGTCAGGAGGCTTTCCACCTCTCCAGAGGTCTTCGGCTCGACGAATATTTAGAGTGGCCCCCTGCAACAGAGGCACTGTATATTTAAAAAAATCCATGCCTTCTCCTGGATTCGAACACGGCCCTACGATGCAGGAGTCAGCTCCACTATCCATTTGGGCAGCTATGAAAAAAAATAAATAAATATACCAGTAAAATATTTATATGCCAACAAATATTTAAAAAATTCTACATGAAGGGGATATTTAAAAACTTCATTTTTAAATAACTTCATCTTTTAAATAAAATCTTATTCATTCTAAAAAGACATATTATGTAAATGTATTGCAATATGACCCATGATAAGATGTACTCAAGAACAATATGTTTTGCTTAATCATTATCTGATTCGATATAAATGAAAAGATAGTTCTGATTATTGGAATAATTAATCAATTTATAATTGATTACAAACGATAGTTTTGTCTTACTCCCCGGAAGATGCCCTTGAATATTAATGTAATCATATCGGAAATCGCAAGGAAAAAATGAAATATATATATATATATATATATATATATATATATATATATATATAGGCCAATTCTCTACTAACAAGAGATAACATCCAACCAATAACATTCGACAAACACACATAGACAGCAGGAAAATCACACAATGAAGGACAAAAGAGTAATCGAGATAATAAATATAAAATGGATGCTGCAGTGTTATGAACATTACTGACTTAGGACAGCTATTATGTAAAAAATAATTTATATAAAAGTGGGGTTGAACATGTTTTTTGGCCAGCCAACCTTCCCCCTTTTTTTGTAAATAACACTGAGCAAAAACCAATAGGAAATAATGGATAGAAATATCTAAATCCATTACAAGATAGAGGTAACTTACCTAAAAATTGCACTTACAAATGCAAAGCCCGCACTAAATCTGAATGGAAACATTAATTTGTTCCCAGATTCTATACTCTAATACAGATTTAAATCAAAAGACTGGCTGAAATGTAGCACTTAACAAAAGATTAAAAAGAATGGATATATATATATATTACCTCTATACCTATATTGTCGTTTTTTATATTGCAGAAGCTAACATTACATGAGAACTGTGTATACAAAATTAACGTGACGCATGCATTGTCATTCTATAAAGCCGTCTTGTTTTTAAAAAAGATTGCGGAAGAATACTATGTATGAAATTCCAAGTACACACGGTTTCGTCGTGAGAAAATGCAATTTTTTAGATGATACAAAATATACGCTCACAAAATGTTCTTTTCGTGATCCTTTATAAACAATATTTTAAATTTTTTTCGAGGAAATAACGATATGATTGTAGAAAAGAAATATATGCATATTTTAGAAGATCATGTAAAATTTATACTTGTGTTTCAGAAGAACGATACATTTCAAGTATTACAAAAACAGATATTCCTTGGCAATGATTTATATATGATAGATATGAGAGAAATATAAAGAATATGCCTAAATATTTATGGATTCACAGGATGAATTGTAGATACTATTTGTGCATACAAGTAACAAAGAAAAAAACAATGTTTTTGAATGGAGAATCTTGTCTTCTTTGGTATAAATAAATAAATTTCCGCTAAATTAGTATTACTTAAATATACATTTATATTACTTCTATAGCACATTCAATTTTAAATTAATTTACAAATTAAATTCAAAAATGTGTCATAATTGTTACTTTAAAGACAGAAACTTGGGGGTTACTCCCACTCTTATTTTAGAGAGAAGCAATTTTATAACGCTTATAATATTTCATAAAAAATAATACCCTAGTATGTGCGGGCAGTACAAAATTTTTTATTGTAAGACGTTTACGTGGTTTAATATCTTGAATACGGATACTTTTAAGAAAACGTAAAAAAAATTTTTAAATTAATTTTTTTAAAAATTTTAATTAAATTTTTAATTTTATTAATTCTACAATTGTGTTTACACCTTTTCCAGTGTTTCTCAAACTTTCGATTTTTGCGACCCAATTTTCAGTCATAATTTCCCTGGTGCCCCCCCTTTCTCCATACAATAACAATGTATGGAATTCGGTTATACTATGCTTTGATGCTAAAGCTACAATGCGACTTGAACCTCTCCCCTCCCGTCGTATATAAACGTCTTGGTCAGCCAATGTATCAATTGGTCTGGACGTATATATATACGTCTTTCCGAAGTACGATCTTTTCTATGAACTTCGATCGATAGAATTATTCCGAAAGCTTTGTAATGCAGTAAAATTAACTAGACAGTGTTTGCGAAGGATTTACGTATTTCAGAGGAATTACTTCTTTAATCCTCTATTATCCCCCCGTCCTCCAATACATCTCATACGTGCACCTGCGTGAAAAAACAGTGGCATTGAGGATTGAATCGTATAACTTTTAATCTCGGTAGTTAAGGGATTAATTATAAACCGTACAAATTACTAAGACAAGTGTTAATTTCTGTATATAATTTTATATATGACAAGCCCATGGAGTCACTGGTAATTATTAAACTTGCTCTTAACTTAAAATTGTTCAATTACTTATAAAACACGTTGTGAAGTACTGATACATTTATACGTGTATTATATTAGTAAAAATGTGTATTTTATTTTTTTTTACTATGCAGAATGTATTTTGTTTGCTTACTTTCAGCATATTAATAATTTTTTTAAATAATCTTTTGTTTTCGACTTTTTAATATCTTCGCGCGCCCTTTGTAGAGTTATCACGCCCCCTAGGGGGCGTGCCCCACAGTTTCAGAAACTACATTATAAACTCTACTGGCCTACTCACATTTATTCAAAACTGTGCATGTTTATTAGATGCCCAGTTGCGTATTTGAAAAAAAGAGTATATCTCAGAAAAAAAATGCATTATTAATGATAACGCATAATATAATTTGAATTACTTCGGAGTATTAGCAATTTTAATAATTTTTTATTAACCCCATTTTTTAAATTTAAGAAACATTTAATACTGTACGTTCGATTCGCCTTTATGACAGAACTGATGTTAAATCTGTATTAGCTCCAGATCATTATTGTTACTAAATTAAAGTAACACAAAGGCTACTGGAAACGAGCCGCGTAACTTGTACTATGATCTTGCGACGAAGATATTTTAGCTGTCATCCAGTTCTTCAAACTTTCTTACCGTGCCAAACTGTGAGATTAAACTTAACAATTGTTCAATTAAAGGCAATGGAAATTCATTAGATTTTCCCATCTAAAATTAGTTATAACAAAATGATAAGGGAAAGTACTAATGCAGTATCCATAATAAATGTACGTGTACCTCGGAATGAACAATTTGTTACAAATCATTGTTTTTTAATAAATAATATTACTAAAGAAAAACAAATGCTTAAATGTTTTTCTCGAATTTTCTATAATTACCGTAAAATCCGGCGTATAACGCGCACCCATACCTTGAAGCTGAAATTTTCAACTTTTAGGTATATTCGCCGTATAACACGCAACTCCTGTTTTATGAAAATTCCTGAAATGTATGTGCTTGATGTTCTTATGTTTCGCAGCAATTTATTCAAGTTATTATTCTAAGCTTTTGAAAAAATAGTATACTTATAGTACTACAACCCTTTAAGTTCATAATGAGTGTTAGTTCTTTTAAATTAACTGTATTTCGATATATGTTGAAGTCTAATTTTCTTCTATGGTCAACTTTTTTTTAATTTTTAAAGCTTTATTTTTATACCCTGCGTATAACGCGCACCCCTAAATTTCGATCTTATTTTTTGAGTTAAAAGTGCGCGTTATACGCTGGATTTTACGGTATATAAAAATTTAGCATTTGATAAAATTGTGAAAAAGTTATTGTTGAACATCGACATAAAATCAAGAATTAGGAAACGTATATTTGTTCATATTTGCTATCAAGTTAAATCATGAAATGAAACTATGGGAAGCAGATTTCACTTCTACATAAAGGGGAAAAAAGGAAGTTCTTTTAAAATCCTATTCAGATAAATCATTATTTGATAGAATTATTTTAAGAAACTTTTCAAGTATAGCGGTTAGTGACGCTGACTGCTGTTCGTAGAGCCTGGTTTTGAATCCCGGAGAAGGCATGGATGTTTTTTAATGTACAGTGTAAGTGCGGCATGGGGGAATTCTAAATAGATTTCAAGTCGCAAGTCCTCTCGAGAAGTTTGTGGACGGAAAACAGAGGTGAAACGCCCCTGACCATTTCCTGGATGTTCTTCCCCAAAATTGGGATGGAATCGAGCCAAATCATACTGTGACTTGTATGGTGCTCAAAGGTACGGATAACAATAAGCGTACAACTAACCCCTTGTCAAGACGATGAACTTTACTCGAGATAAACATAGCATAACAATTTATTTGAAATAGATATGAAAACCTATTTTTATATATAAGAGTTGAATAAAAATAGTATTTTAATAATTTTTTGGAAGAAAAATTGAGTACATCAATAAAAAGGTTATGCCACCTATGTCTATCTTTTAATATTAAGCAATGGCACATACACACACGCACACGCAAATTTATTACTATATGTACATTACTGAAAAGTTGATTTAAACGGTAAAAAAGCTGCGCTAAACAAAAATTTGTTCAGGTTTAGAAAATAAATACGTACTTATATGTATATATATGAATTAAAAAACTATTTCTTGATCCCAAACTCCTTTTTAAATGGAAATATAATTAGTCTGATTCAATGTGTTCTTATAAAACTAAAAAGAAAATGTCTAAACAAATTTTATCCTTTACAGCATGCTGCATTTGAAAACAGTGCCTAGCAACAATGAAAAAAGAGTTTACGAAATTTTAAAACAAAGGTTACAAAAGGCATTAAATTTATCTTAAATAAATTATCTATTATAAAATTAATTCAAAATTCAATCCCTGCTACCTACTCTATTCATAAAAGGCTTTTACTTTGTACCTTCGTTTCACAATACTGAATGTCATAGCGTTTGTCAAAAACTATTTTAGTTTTTTTTTAAAAAATCAGCTTCCTTTTGTGTAACAATAATTGGATTCCGTAAATATCGTTGTTAAAAGTATGATATTAAAAGAACATTTTTTCAATATTCGCAAGCGGAAGATAATTGAAATCTACAGGGATAACTGAAAGAAGTTTCGTTTCATTTTAATTTTGAAGAAGCATAGAGCTTTATAACCTGCTTCCAAAAGCATAGAATAAACGCGATAGAAATTTTTTCTTGAAAATAGCGTGCCATTTTCATCGAACCTTTGTTTTGTCATTTCAATGCATGCATTCCCTTTATTTTGTCAAACAAGCTGAGGGAATTTATATTCGAACGTAAATTTTTAGCTTATGAAGAATATTTGATTGAATCTTAAATATTGAATTTTAGAACGCTTAAAAATTAGAAGGGTTTTTGAATGCACTTTTAGAAAAATTATTCTTTGACAAAAAAATGAAATAAATTTTGTAAAGTCTATGGAGTTTAGAGAAACAAAAGGGAAAAAAAATACGAAAATGATCTGCATGAAAATTTAAAGGAAACATTTTGGAGGTGAGTAATAAAGATGAAGAGTGAAATATAAGTGCAAATAAGCACACTTTCAGAACTAATTAAAATATTATACAATTGGGAAAGAAACCATGCCTAGTTTTATTTTATATAGGAAATGTTTTGTTTATTTCTCAAAATTTTTTTAATTTATGTTGAATATATATATATTTCTACAATAAATACATAACACAAACAACTCTCAAATATTCCAACTATATATTTATTTATTTTTTATTGAAAACAATTATAAAATCCCCGTGCACCACAAAGTATCACACGGGGCTTACAGAAGTAGTAATAAACACACATTCAAGTGAAACAAAAAATAAAAAAATATTGAGGTTAAGAAGAAATAAAAATATTTACAACAAATTCACAGAAATATTTGAAAGTATTTCTTGTAGAAAGAAGTTGTTGAAAATTCGGAGGCCAATTTATATTATATCCCTTGAAAGCCAGTCTTAGGATTTTTTTTCTCTGACAAACTTGGAACACAGAAGGAGCACTTTTTTTACATTTTCCTCTCCTCCAATACTAAAATCACAGGAAGATGTCGGAACTAATTTAAATTTGTTCAAGTATTTTTTAAATTACCATGACCAGTGAGAAATTGGGTTATTTTGTAGTTAGTGAAAAAATGATGGCATGACAGTCTTTTATTAATGGTTGGAAAAAATTTCTTTGTTATGCTCCCTTTATTAGAAATGAGATATTCTTGGTTCCAAGACTTCACGATTCTTTCTTTCGTGATCCTCTTGTTAAACGATTTAGGAGTATTAACGTCAATGCCAATTTTGCGCTTGATTGCAGCCTTTGCAAGCCAATCGGCTTGCTCATTCCCAAGAACGCCCGCGTGTCCGCGAACAAATGCAAAATCTATTGAGATGTTTTTATCTTTTAGACTTTTAAGTTGCTTTTGGATCTCAACGATTATGTTATTAGATGAAGGAATACATTTAAGAGAATCCAAGGAGGAAAGAGAGTCAGTACAGATGAGATATTCTGAAATGACACTATTTTGTTCAATGATCCATTTAACGGCGAAGTTTAAGCATAAAAGTTCAGCTACAAAAACTGTGCATTCATCACGAATTCTAAATTGAAAGTTATCGGATTCAACACCACTCCTGAACACAACAAATGCGAAACCAACTTTTCCATCAGTTTTACTGCCATCAGTATAGCAAATAACAGGGAAATCATTTGTGCTCTTGTCACTGAATTGGATAATATTGTTTGAAGGAGAAAAAATGGAGACAGAATATAATCATAATTAGAGACGGAAGAAGCAGAGGGATTTTCCGTAAAAGCAATTTCTAAATTTTTCGTTAGGGAAATAAGAACATCAAAAATTTATTATAAAATAATATATATATATGGCATATTTTATTAGGTAAATATTTATCGATAGGTACATTTTAATGGTGTGAAAGAATTTCATAATACTCTATACAACTATAATGAATGAGTATAATATGACTGGGGATTCCATTCACAAAGTATATGATTCGCTATCTATGTCATTGAGAGCAACATATTATTTTATTTTAAATGGGATTTTTAAAAATGCTGTTTTTTAAAATTATCTCATTTATTAATAAGTAAATTAAATTAGGAATCTTATATCCCGAAAGAAACTCCTATTACAATTTTTTTTTTAAAAAAATATCTTACAATATTTGGCTTAACACTTTAGTTAAAACCTTTTATTTTCAATTCCTACTATTAGTTCACTATCGCCTTATATTTTCTTCAAATTTTCAATCGTTAATAAAATACATTTTAAGGCGCTCAATTGAGCTGAAATTTCCTATACATTAATTAATAAAAATTAATTGATTAAAACTAATTATTCAAAGAATTACAAATACAGCCACGTTGGCATCGTTTTTTGGCGACTTGTGTCAAAATTTTAAAATGATTTTTTTTCTTTCAATTACAAGCGCTTATTTGAAATGAAATTTTCTATACACGATTGTTTTGGTTACAATATAATAATTTAATTATAATTAATTAAAATTAATTGAGTGAAACTATAATTTTCTAAACATTTACAGATACAGCCACTTTGGTTTCATTTGTAGCGTCTTGGGTCAAAACTTATGAGATTTTTTTTCTCACTTTTTAAAGCATTCAGTTGAACTGAAATTTTATATACACGATTATTTTGGATCACAGTACGATACCTTAATGATAATTAATAAATATTAATTGTCACTTAATATTGTGATTCTGTGTCATAAGTATATGCATATTTATATTAATTGTAATTATTTTATAAAAAGTCACTAAAATAAAATTTTCTTTGTTGACCTAAATAGGAATTGATTGAATTTTTTTTATATTGCTTGTTTATGAGAATGCTAACAAACCAAAAGAGAAATTTTATAATCTCTGCGTAATAGTTTTCCAAAATTATTTGTAAGACGATGTAGATTTGTCTAGTTTACTAGCCCACGTTATTACTGACCAAGGAAATTTGAAGAAACAACAAAAGAACCACATGAAATTGCATGGGAAATAAAACGGATCCATGTGAAATAAAACGGAATAATATTTTAGCACAACAGAACAGTTTAATGCGTCAGCTAACAGATTTACATTAAACTGTTCATATACAAAATGTAATCCTAAATTTAAAAAGATAAATATACATTATCATAAGAAGAAAATAAATGAATACTTTTACTGTTATATAAAGACTCCTTTTCAAGCATTTTAGGATATCAGAAGAATAACTCATGAATGGATTTTGTGAAACAGGCATTGCCGATGTTCCTTCAATGCTATCGGGAAAGTGAAGGAGGTAATGCAGAATGTGCTTTTCTTTGTCAGACATATCATTTAAATTATAAAGCTTCAAGTTCTTCAAAACTATGTACAAGTGGATCTATTTGAGAATTTTCTCTATAATCTTACTTTGAAAATATGAAGTATTTATCTTAGTAGCACCACAATGGTCAGGAATGTGGAAAATATTCTAACATGTCTTTCTCTCATGATTTTTTTTACAACTGGATTGACACCACTATTTAGATTCGTGTTCCTGTTTATATATGGTTACACTCATGGTTACATTGTATATTATAACAAAGTTTAAAATATTCTTACCTTTGGATTAGTTAACAAAAAATTTATGAAATATTACTTTTGTATTTTTTGGTCTGTACAAAAAATACTGAAGTAATAATTTATATTATCTTCTTATACCACATTTAAAGACAACATCTTTTATGGTATGTACGTGGACATATTATTTTATGTAGTTCTTAAGCAAATTCCACTTAACCCGCGGTCACTCGCGTGGGGCGTTCTGTACACACCAGCAACAAGAAAATCCTCCCAGGATTCTTAAAAGAATGCGCAGAACCCCAATTTTTTCGGTAGCTGCACATTTTAGGCCATTGAACCTTCAGGGCTGTTGCAATTCCTCTTTCTCGAACGATTGGAATGTAATGACCTTCAAAAGTTTACCTGGGGGCTGAGAACTCCCGCGAAAAGTTGAGCATGTGTATACCGTCTGCTCTGAATGATTGGAAAATGATTAAAATATTATTTTTCTACTTTCTACTATCATTATCTCATTAATTATAAAGTATATTTATTACTGGTATATACGTTTTATACAGGTTTATGAAAAAATATAAAATTAAGTGTTTTAAAATGAAAATTTTGTATGTTCAGTTTAAATTAATGTTAGTCTAATTTGTATGCAGTAAATTTAATAATTTTATTTGTATAACACAAAAAACATCTTGTACTTTATAAATATGTATCATAATGACTTAATTTTATTTTCATAATTAAATATACGTACTAAAAGTTTGGGGTGTTCTCTACACCCCGCGAGTAACGACGGTAGCAGAAACAGGCGCGAGTGACCGCGGGTTAAATAACATCAATCCACCACTTTGGAAAAATTTTTTAGTTATTTTTCTTTTTCCTGAAACTTCTTTATTTTCCTTGATTTTAATTTTCGCAACAAATAATTTGGTAGCTTACACAATCATTATATATGTATATATTACAGTTTGGTTGAAATATGCAAAATTAAACAGTTTACGATTGATAATTTCAGATTTGTTCAGCTGCCAATTAATAAAAATACAACGCTACTTACACACTAAAATAAAATTGTCAACATTCAACGGAGACTACTGGAGTGAACATTTTTGTTTTTCATGCTTTGAATTTTTCCCCTTATGAAATTTCAGCTAGAATGAAATTTTTCATCTTTATCACAAAATAATATAGCTATATTTATATGAAATCTTTACTTCTTTGATTACGCACACTTTGCCCAAATACATTGTAATAATTCATTTTCTATGTTACTAATGTGTGGGCGCTATAACGAGTATTCTTAATTAGATATATTATAAGTATTTTCACACAATAAAACACTATTTTCTTTTTTTACAACCTTATCAGTGCTTAATGTTAAGCTGTTTAAAAAATATATATCTGTACATACGTGTATTCAATATAAAATGAAAGCTTTTTTCACAAGAACAGAAAATTAGTTACTCTCACTTGCACTTTGGTAATTCCATAACAGCCTCTGAAAGAGAAAAACTAATTCATTCTATGTAGTGTAGATAAGCAGTGTTTTGGATAATGAAGAGTATATGGATAATGCATTATGTAGCAGGCTCTCTTTGGGGCATTCTACTAATTATTCTCAAAGGAGAAACCTTCCCGTGAACTGCTTGATTTTTCAGAATCTCTCTCTATGAAGGAACTGTGGTGCTAGCAAATTATTCTTACTATTTAAGGGGAGTTGGATACCTCTCTCTCTCGCTACACTGACAATGTTAAATTAGCTGTTTTCAATGTATCTTTTCTCAAAATCTGTTATATGTACATGCTTGAAATTGTTCAAATAATTAAAGAACACCTTTTTCATTGTACTGAAGTGAGCTTTTAGCTGATTTTGAATTTTTTAATAATTTATGAAGTATTTTATCAAACATTGCGAAATTTAATCCTTTTTCACATAAAAAATTTGTAACAAATAAATTTTTTAGTTTTTTTACAAAAAAATCAGTTCAGTATATATTAGCCATCAAAATAAATATATCATAAAAAATTTACGTATCTGTGAACAGTAGTTTCTCAGAAAAGGTACATCGAACATCAAAATTTACATTTTGAGATAAATTGATTTTAATGTATAGCAGTGAGACTTCTAATCGGCTAGGAAATAAAAAAAAATAAAAGGCTCAATTTACAATAAAAGATACATGTTTTGGTTTATATCAATTAGACTTTCAACTTTTAAGCAAAAACGAAGTACTTTGTTTACATTTTTCGCCATTTAAATGGGTGCTGCCCAATTTCAACGATTATTTAAAAACATGTTTTAAGGGCTTCTAATTGCCCTAGAGGTTAAAGTAAGGTATTTTTTGAAAGGTTAAAATCTGTACAATTTAAAATTGTAAAAATCTCAAATTGTCAATAAATAAACAAATAAAAGATTTTAGCTTTCCAACACCCCTTAAAGTAAAGTAAAATGAATTGGGAGAGTATGTTGATAGCGGAATCTTAGTAATAGCGTATACTACATTTGGGAAAGCTACTTTACGGAATATCTAAGTACATTTCCATAAGACTTGTTGTCTTATTATCATATCAGTGTTAGGAAATCTTCAAGTATTCGGATACAGTGCATCTGTCTGACTTCTTCTTTACTCGTTAAATAATATTTGTTATTACTAATAAGGGCTAACTCGACCCCATATACAAATTGAAAAAAAGATTTATATAAATGTATCACTATGAAGCAACACTAGGGCTATTGGCGACAGACCTCGTAATTTGGAATCCCGGTCAAGTGAATCAGATTTTGAACTAACCCCCCAAAATTATGTTGTTTTTTTAGAATGTATCTTCACGTTCCGTTGCCTTTCTTATTAATGCAAACTTAGGTTAGCTACAATTTTTTATACAGTAATTTCTTGACCAAAAGAAATGAGTAAATGCTTAAAACTTTTTTTTATGAACATCATGATACTAAAACAGCGTTTCTCAAACTGTGAGGAGCGCTCCCTAGGGGGGCACGAGAATGTTTAATAGTCGAAAGCAAGAGATTTAAAATAAGTGTTAGTTTAAAGAAAGCAAAAGAAAATACATTCTGACATAATAAAAAATTAAATGCATATTTACACTGATATAATGTATCAATAGTGCACGCAATCTTTTTGATAGTTAACAAGTTTAATTACTAATTCCTCCAATGGACTTGTCATGTACAAAATGTAATACTTATCTTGATAGTTTAAATGGCTTATAATTAAAATCGTATTGTAGCTTTAGCGTAAAAATACATTTTTGTTGCATTCAATACATTGTTATTGTATGGGGGAGAGTAATGAAAGTTAATATATGAATGAAGGCTGGGTCACATATATTGAAAGTTTGAGAAGCACTGTATTACTGGAAATATAAAATTGCCAACATTTTATTCCCAAAATATTTTTCCGTACATATATAAATACATTTTTTTTTTCAATTTTTACTTCATAAGCCTCAAGCCAATTTAATACTTTAATTATAAACCGTAAATTATCTAAAAACAATTAATTGTTGAAATTTTTATAAAGCTTAGTATAGTCACTAAGTTCTTGCATACATGTACATATAGATAAAATTCACTGTATATCTGTGTGTGAACGTGGATGAAAAACTATCAAATTTAGGAAAATCCCACGAAATTTACCTTCAGATTCTTTCAAAGTAAATCGAAATTTTATTACGAATCCCTCTTGTATTTGTTCTACATTTCCTTTTATAAATCAACAAAAGCCCACAGTTCCCACAAATATAGAAAACAGCAAACCAATTCATAGTTACAAAATAACATAAGTTTGATAAAATGCACAGTCTCGATCACACACACACACACACACACACATACGCACACGTTGTATTTGAACACCATGATATGTTTCTTATTAAAAACAAGATATGCGAATGTGAATAATTTTTACTATTACATGAGAGCAATAAATGTAAAACGAAATTCTTAGAGAATAAAAAGTGGGTGATGATAATTTGTAGCTTGACCGTTCTCAGAGCTTATATAAAGGAAAAAGAAAAAAAAATATTTGTAAACTAATAGGCCGTAACTTCTGTTTGCAACTTCTTTAGGCGGAAAACCTCTTCATCATATAAAAAGCGGAATGAATTTAAATATGACACAAAACATTTTCTTCATTATTATATTCGGCATACCGACACTCTTGGAAACAAATAAAATATTTGCTTAGGCACCTAATACTTTCTAGGAGCAAAAATATTCACAAAACCCTCTTCATAAATATTTGTTTCAGTTTTCAGTTTTTTTTTAATGTAACGGGTAAATCAGCTATGCAAAACCCTGTGACATACAACGAGTTAATACAATTATTACCCAGAATAATTTGTGATACAACAATGAGAAAGATACCAAACATTTCCACCAAGCGTACCGAAAATGAGGAATTCCTGCCAGATGTCAGAAAAATTCTTTTCTGACTCATGTTAATTAATTTCCGAGTAAATAATTATTTGAACCCGGTCTTCGTTTGAGAAGGAAATCGATAGATAAAATAATTCAGCGTAATAAATAGGAAAAATAGTCTTTTTGACTTCAATTCGGATGGAATTTTATTCATTTCCGTGAAGCCTCGTATTTTGACTATTAGATTGTTGATATAAATTTCCTGGATGCTTTTAAATTATTTTGTATGTTTTCTAATGCAAACTTATCAATGTTTTTCGTAAATAAACTCTTGATTTTATACTTATATTTTTCCTAGGGAAATCATTTAATTAGAATATTGTTGTCAAATTGATCCAAGATTCGATTATTCTATTTTCTTATAAGTATAGTAATTACAACATCTTCATAAATTACATTCAGACTATTAAGTCGTAATGAGTACTCCACATTTGTAGGATATTTTTATCCAAAAGAGAGGATTATAAAAATCGTATAAAAAACAAACTTTGCAGCACTTTTTAATCACAAAAGAAAGACAATGACATTTAAATATTGTTATAATTTATGTTCAATCTTAACCTTTTTTAGACTGATAAAGAAATACTAAAAGAGATTATTTTGTTACAGTACATAATTTCATGCATTTTTTGGGCAATAAAAATATTGTACGGATGGGATGTCGTCTCTGGAATTTGCATTTAAATTTTATAATGCTAAATACTGAATAATAATACTTGGTAAATATAAATTTTCTGATCTAATTATTAAACAATTTCAATTATGCATCTTCATGAGGAGCCATGTGTATTACTAAGCAATATGGACAAAATTATTGGGTTGTTAAAGGCAAGAAACCTATATTGAAACCTCTTCATTATTTCATTGTGAACCATAGTTTAATGTGGAACATCTAGTAATCAATTAATAGGGAATTTATCTCAACAAAGATTTACTTTTGAAGCAATGCTTTTCAGTTGTGGTAATGTAGTTTTGAAATTCAACAATATCCTTGGCTCAAAATTACTAGTGGTTAAATTCCATTTTTCATGCCTCTCAGCTAAGGTTTTTCATATCGAAGGAATAATTAGTTTAATCACAGGCGTAGAAATTGCTTTTTTACTGAAAACAAGCATCAAGAAGAAGCACTCTGAAAATGGGATACATTTCATTACCGAAAAAAGAAAACTATCTAGTTTTCACGCATTTTTGCTACGAATCCTAACAAAAAAATGTTTAAATGATCAACTGTGTGAATCAGCATTTAAAAAAAAATTCTTTTTCTCATATTTTGTAGAGCTTTGGAAAGCAAGAAATTAAGTCTATTCAATTTAACCTGAAAGAAATAATTTATGAAGTACTATTAAAAATGAAAATTACACTTTGTTAGATTAAACTGAATCAATCATTTCGAACTTTCCCCTATATTATAAATTTACACTGCTGGGTAAACAAAATACAATACAAAGAAGGACCAGATGTATCACAGCGAAATTTATTCGGCAGATAACTTGTTATACAATAATCAAAAGATTCAAATTACAGCTTCTAATGGTGTGTGGATTATGACAAAATCAATAGTTAGTGAAGCCGCCATTGTTCGCAATAACCGCTGCCACACTCCGTGGCATAGAATAAAAGACGTTTTGACTGTATCTTTGGGGTACAGCAATCCATGCGGCTTCCACATGCTGCCAAAGTTGGTGAGGTGCAGCAGCGGGGGATGTATCCCAGGCTAATAGGGAGAACAAGTAGACGAAGGAAGCAGTTCAACCTGATGGGTTAGAGAACAACTTTTGAACATTGCGAGCCCCGCATTATCCTGTTGGAATATGGCTGATGGCAAGCGGTGCATGTATGGGAGGACCACGGGCTTCAATACGACAGATATGTAGCGCTGCCTGTTCAGTTAACCGACAATGAGCATAAGAGTGGTGCTGCTATGAAGTCCAATACCCCAAACCATAATACCGGGTGCAGGACCAGAGCGCAACAGTTCAGCAGCCTCTTACCGCAGTGCCTCCAAAATTGAATTCAGCCATTGATGCTGCAGTCAGAAGTGGGATTCATCAGCAAAAGCAGTGTTGTACCATTCCGGAGTCAATGTCCACCATTCATCGCAACATTGGCGGCGCAAACACCTGTTGTTTCCAGACAAGGTTTAATAATGCAATTGATGCCTTGCGGACATTCCACTCTGCTGGTAGGAGCGGACACTGAATGATGCATAATAGACTGAATCTGTTGTGCTATAGTTCTTGATGTGGCTGCGAGATTCATCACTGTTATAAACACAATCCGCTGCCATCACAGGAAGTGTTTCAACTAAGTAGGTGCGATAGAACCCGTCGGTTCGCCCTTTTCTTTTGCATCCAGCGATGACAGATCCGCATCACAGTTGCTTGGTTTCATCCAACTCTTTAACCGACTTCTCTGAAGAATAGTTCGCATTCCCTATACGCTAATAATTCTCCCTCGGTCGAACACAGAAACTTGGCAAAAAGACGCTTGACGTCATCCATGAGGCATATGTAAACAGCTTTCCAAAAAGAAGAAAAAGAAAGGAAAGAAAGTACAATTGCAGTACTTAGAATCGCCAATTTGTTCTCCTCTTATATGAAGCTTGCGGGTGGATCTACGGTCTCCCATGATGTGCTTCTGCTCTATATTGCTAATGATTTGCATATTTTATCGCCGCCAAAGCTTGATGTAAATCTTGCATGGTTTGCATGCTTCCTTCCGAGTGTTACATTTTGTGTGGTCAGCAGTGTATTTAAATGCATCAAAAAATTTAAGTATTTGTGGGGTATAAAATTTCGCGTACTTCAGATACACAATATTCAAACTCCAAAATTTTTTGATTAAAGAGTTGGAAACTGATCCAATATAAAAAAAAAGTTCTTGGAAGCAATCTACAATGAGCATTTGAATTTATAATAGTGACGTAGAATATAATTATAGAAAAAAATGGTTCGGATAAACTTTCGTTTAGAGACATATTTATTTAGGTGAAAAATATGTCTCGAAGTGTATAGTTTCAAGGGCGTATGTCTAAAGTATATCTAGATTTTGATAGTATTACACGAGTCGTGATTAAAGAAATTGCGAATGGTTACTTAAACAAATCAATCGTAAATATCACTTCTTTATTTCTTTCCTTCAAGAAAAATTTTGATGAAGTGGGAATATATATTTGGGTTAAATTGTTTTTTATTTAAATTGGCTGATGCTAAAAATTATATGATAATTATCAAAATGTTATTATGTCTTTTTGAATATTCAAACCAAAAAAGCGATTTTAAAAACATATTGTCATACGATTTGATATTACCCATGCTGAATTTTTTTCATGATGGAAATATTAAAATTATAAATCAGTTTTAACAGTCAATTAAAATTAAAATGTATTACATTGCAATTATGTACAGATATTATTGTAAATGTATAATCAATAGAAAATAATTTAAATGCCGAATTTTATATCTTACACCTCTAAATCTAGTTTTATGTAAGAAAATAAATAATCTTAGTTCTAAAATACTATCAATAAACTACAAAGCTGGCAACACAAAATGCAACATCAAGATAGACCAGAGATATCATAGCGAAATTTATTCGGCAGTACAAAGATCAAATGATTAAAATTACAGACTCTTGTGACGTGTGGATGATGACAAAATCAGTAGTGTAGCCGTCATTGTTGGCTATAACCGCTGCCACAAGCCTCTACATAGAATCAAAGAAGTTTTGGATGTACATTGGGGTACAGTAGTCAATGAGGCTTCCTCATATTGCAAAAGTTGATTCCAAAAATTTTTATTTGGGTTTTATTTATAGATTTGTATTTATTTTTGACAGTTTCTATTAATTTTTATTTTGAATAATGTAATTATTTTCTGTCATACCCTAGACCAGGGGGCAGCAAACTTCGATTTCATGCTTTCTTTATGCGATCCGCATGAGGCTCTTTGCATAGAAAGTTCTGGCTCTCTAATCTTCTGCCTCTACGAATTATTATAAAAAATAACTACACTTACTAAAAAAAATTGTTTTCCTTTCTCTTTTTATTTTATAATTTTTATGTGTAACAATTTAAAAACATTTAAATATTTCATTAGTATAAGATATTTATTTAAGATTGTTATTTCTGAATTAGATTATTTTCCTTATTAACAAAGCTCACTGATAATTAATGAAAATATTATATCTATTACTAAAGCAGTAAAAGTGGTTGTTTCTTAATCAAGAATGTTTAATCTTGTGTGTATTAAAGATTTAATTTATTATTTAAACACAGTAATTCAAATACAGCAAGTCGCTGATAAGGTGTATATCAAGATAAATGCGAACCATACAATTTATTTTATTATTTGGTTTTAAGTATATTTTAATAAAATGTTTTCATGTTATATCCAACAAAACTATAGAGATTTTGATTATTTTTCAAAGTAAGTAAAATATTCATCAAATAATGAATCCTTAAGATTTTTTTTATTTTAAGAATTGCTGTTCAGAACGTATTGATGCGATGATTGCATGGCGGTATCACACCTCGTGTCATATAATAGACTTCAAATAGTTAACAATATTAAGAGTCTTAGTTGGCTTTGTCCAGTAAGCTCATATATTTCTTTTTTGAATTGTCGATGTAATTATCTTTTTCATCGCCGAGCTCTGAGTCTGATTTAAGCTTTTATATTAAATGTTAGTTTACTTCTATTACATCTGTCAGCTTAGAAAAAAAAATATTAAAAGCTGTTTAAACTTAGTTCTTTTGTCACTATAAATGTTATCTTTAAAAATACCTTTTGTTGCGTTTTGTTAAGTTTTAAAAAAATAAATGATTTATCTGAGATGCTTTAAGCAAAATTTTATAGTCTATCGAACAAAATACTTGAAATTTAAGTAAAATAATAAACTTGTAACATTTTTTATAGTATTGTAATAAATCTAAATTACAAACATATTCGAAGAAGCCTAAATAAAAGGTCATGAATGATATATTAAATACAAAAAACAGTCTAAAACTTAATTGATTGTTTCTATTCTTAAACTCCATTTTTCTCGTTCGAAAGTAATTTTTACTGTTTCCAAATTTTTTGAAAATCTAGAATCCTTGTCTGCCAGTTTTAAAAATGTTGAAAACAGATAATTATTTGAAAGCAAATACTTGCATTCTATGTTTAAAAAAATACGCATAAAATAACATTATTAAAAAAAAAAAACTTCTGCATAAATTATGAATCGCAATTTTTGTATGTCACGGTAATGCCATTCATTTTTTAAATTTGTTTAATAAATAGAAGGTATTATCAACATTAAATAGTCATTGATAAATATTCGAAAGCAAAACATTCTGTATTGACTTATTATTTGTCCATTAGCAATTACTATACATTCTTTTAACAAACATTTTATTTTTGATAAACTAATGTTTTTAACAATCATTTACATATAAAAGCATTTCTTAGGCAATTAGTAAAATAAGATTGTCATCCAAAATATTCAGACCCGCTTAAATGTTTCACAATTTTTTAACAATTTATTTCATGAGTAAGTATTTCATCCATTTTAATTTTAGAATATGTGTGTTACATACACATTATTTATGTTGATTAAAGCTAAGTTTTCGAAAAACTGTCTTATCAATGTAGAACTTCAAGTGAATGCATATGGGGAGTCATCCAACATTAAAAATAGAAATTCAATTTAAAATATAATAATAAATAAAAAAAAAAATTAAAAAAATCATTAAAACATTTAAAAAATTGGTAGACATAATACGCTTCATTGTACAATATATTTGATAAAAGATTGAAGGAGCTTCGTTAATTTTTTTAAAAAATAACATTACCAACAGGAGGTGAAATTAGATCAAAAAATAAAATATTGACAGAAATCAAGAATATATAATTCAAGAACTACAGGGTCAAAATGTACATCATTTAAATTTATCGTAGAACAGAGCTAGTATTGTATTTACGTCGCACTATAAAGCTGACGAGGGTTTTTGGCGATAAGCCTGGTGTTTCAGGACAATGGTCAAGTGACGACATCGACACCTGAGCTGGCCCCTTCTCCTAATTTCCACATCACAACAACAGGAGGATGTATGAGCCTTGATGTATTTAATAGCATTGGCTTCCTCCACACGCTGGGTCTTCTGTGGTACTTGACTCGAACTCATGACACGCCGGCCACGAGTCTATGACCTTAATTAGTTTATCGTAGAGATTGAAAAGCTATTTTGTATGCAAACTATTTTATTAAACATTAGATTATTAATTAGGTTTTCCTTTTAATCAGAAGGAAAAGGGTTCAACAGCCAAGGAACTAAAAGATTTTTTGTAAATTCTAGCATAAGAAAATTTAATATATATATACACTGGTGTGCAAAACTTAAGCAACAATGTAAAAATGTATATTTTAAAATTGATAAAGAGTGAAAACGGATAACTTTTTTTAATATTTTTGTAATTATTGATAAATAAAAGGGTAAAGGTTTGATATATATATATATATATAAGTGGAGGAATTAGCATACAGAAAAAGCCAAACAAAAAGAAATAAAATCTAAATATCTTTTGCCTACTGTTGGGGAAAAATGATTTGCTGGAGTAAATTTATGTTTGATTCATTTAATATTTGTACAAACCCCATCAATCACTTTGTACTTATCGAAGTTATTCACAAAATCAGGGTAGTCGGTACCCCCTATACCGACAGTGTTAAATTAATCTTTTTTAGATCCCTGTTTCTCAGAAACTAATAAATGTAAAAACTTCAAATGTTTTCTGTATATTAATTAGGCTTTTTTATTTATACTCTAGTCAAAATGTTTCAAAAATATTGTTCACTTTTTTCAAAAAAATTCATCGTAAAAGTATCACTTTGAAATTTTTGAAAGTTTTCATTTTTTTACGTTTTCATTTTTTTTCAGCAAAATATTTTGGAAAAATCTCCAGAAAAGTAGCTTCATTATATATAGTTACATATTATTTATGTGCAGTAAAAATTGCATGTACATTCATTCTTTAGATTCTGTGAAAAAGGTACACGCAGTTTGAAATCAACCATTTTGAGAAAATTATTTTTTAATGTAAAAAAGGCACTTCATCACAAAAATAATAAATTTCAACATATATTTGCCCTATTTTATTAAACATTCGTATCTTCTTAATTTTTTTAGCATAAAATAGGAAACAAAAAGTCATAAAATGTTCAAAAATACATATATAGTATATTTCAGTTTTTGTTCAACGAGATTTTTTATTACCATTTACATCAATTTTCTCCAATTATGTATCAATCTGTGAAGAATTTTTAGCTTCGATGCATTACAAATATCAAATTTGGTCGTAAAACATCAAACTTTTAATGTAAGCATGTATCGATATGTAAAAGGAATGATTTGGGAACATGCGATTTCACAAAATTGCGAAAGGTATCATTATGGATTTTTATGTTCACATGCAAACACAATTTCTAAAAGTTTCAAAATTCAAAATTTTCTCTTAACTGTACAAAATATTTCTAAAAAAGTCAAAAATAAATCTGTTTTTATGTTTTTAAACATGAAATTTGTTAATTTCATGCATGTAACAAGCTTCTCGCAACGACAAAAAGCATTACACATCTGAGTTATAATTAGTTACCTATTATTGAAAAAACTTTGAATATAAGAGCTTAAGAACTTGTCTGTACAATAAATAAACATTAATATTTGCAATGAAGTGATATATTTAAAATATATTGTTTAGTTTTCTCAAAAACATGAGACATAAAAGTATCACTATGAATTTTTTAAAAAAATTGACATTCTTTGTCACGATATATGGACTCCAGTCAAATATTTTGGGAAAATCTCCAAAAAACTCACAGGAATATATATAGTTACATATCAGTAACATGAGTTGAAAAATTTCATGTACATTCATACATTATATTTTAAGAAAAATACACATACAATTTTAAAAACATAATTTTTGAGAAAATTGAATTTTTACTATAGAGTGCCACTTCACACAAAAATAATGCATTACAACATGTATTTTTCCCGTTTTATTAAACATTAGCATCTTTTCAATTTATTTTGCATAAAATAGTTAACAAAAAAGTCTTAAATTGTCCAGAATAGCATTTTTCAGTTTTTTTTAACCAGATATTTTCTATTAATATAACAATTTCCTCAAATTTTATATCAATTTTTGATGAATTTGTAGCTTTAATGCATTACTAATATCAAATTTTAAAATAAAGCATCATAAATATAATGTGAAAATATATCAATATGGTTTTGGTATGAATTTGAGATGGTATTTAAAAATATCTGATTATACGACGTTTCTTAAGTTTTCGTAACATTATCATTAGGTCTTGTTGTTGCAGACAGTTTCTAAGTTTTAAACTTCAAAAATTACTCTAAACTGGACAAAAGACTTCTAAAACAGACAAAATAAAACTGTTTTTATGTTTTTAAACATGAAATTTATGTATTTTTATGAATGTAACAAGCTTCTCGCAAAGACAACAAACATCACATTTATTGTATCATCTCATAGCTTTTTCTCAGAAACTATTAAACATAGACTCAAAAATTTTTATTTATATTAATTAGGCATTATATTTATACTGAAGTGAAATTTTTTAAAATATATTAATTAGTTTTTTCAAAGACAAACTTTTAGTTCCCCGTATTATTATTATTATGAATTTATTGAAAACTGTCATTTTTTTTGTTATAACTGCTTTATATTTAAATGCCTTAAGAATATTTCAAAAATGTCACTTCAGTGTACACAATTGCTTTTAAGAAACGTAGAGTACATACATACAGTAAATTTACACAATTTTAAAAATATAAATTTTAGAAAAAAGAAATTTTTATAAAAAAATTCTACCTTGTCAAAGTAAGTATTTGTAAGATTTTTTAATCCAAATTTTTTATGCAGAATTTTTATATTAGCGCATAGTTGTAACTTCAAATATTTTAAAAATATTTTTAACTCTTTACTAAGTCTTATAGCGAGTTTAAATAATCAGTAATAATAACTAATTAAAAATAAGTTTAAAATGAAGAACAGACTTAAATTTAGGTAAAATCACCAAGTATTAAATATAACATTCAAATTAAAACCACGTTTCCAAATTTGGCTCCAAATCGTTTTTGTATAACTAACACAGTTAAAATTACAGTTATTTTACACGTATCTAATGCGTATGAATAAAAATAAATTGTGGCTTTGCAACTTAGCCCCAAATTTAAGAAGACAATGTTTACATTTTTATCTGTCAAAATAGGCATGGTTCATAAGCTGATTATTTTTTAAAAATCATTTTACAGTACTTCTAATTAATGTAATGGCTTGTATGTTATATCATTGGAAAGGTCCCGATTTGGTGATTTTAGAAATGTTAAAAACTCAAAATCGTTTTTCAAAAAGTTATTACCCTACTGACTGCTCTTAAATAGTCTATATATAATTTGTGATAGCAAGACGATTTTATTCGCTTATTGACTAATTATTTAAAAATATGTATATTTCAAATAGTTGATATAAAACAGAAGTGGTTGGTGTTTAATTTTAAATTGTAAATTATGTTAGACTTCGGGGGAAAGCAACTGCATGCTATTCTCATATTAAAATTACTACTGCAGTAATCGTGTTGCTATTGTGAACTTGTGGCCGGTGATTTAATTTTTGTTGAGTTCTTGATTCGAGTTTGGCTTCTAGAAAGTCTTGAGGTGTTGTGAAAATTTACAGAGTGGGGTGTTAGCTCATGCGTTGTTCTTATCATTTCAGAATGACTCAAACTTATGAGATGTATCTCCAATAGCCCTCGTGTTGCTGCGAAATGCGACATTAATAAACAATAACATCGCTGGTACAGAAATACTACCATTCAGCATAGCTCTCTGTCCCAATTTTCACTAGATGTCATTTAAATTAGCAGCATGCAGAGGAAACGCTGGTTTTAAATACACCAACATTAAATGTTCTATTATGGTTATCCAAATGCTTTAATGTTTTAATCATCATGTTTTCTTCTAAATAAGACAAAGTGTAGTAACTTTTGCTACAAAAGTTACATTATGGTTTGTTTTTGTTGTCGTGTCCTTCCCGAAGGGAAGGAATGAATCTTGCCAGAGCCTGTGAGGCAGGTTGGACTTCTTAACGATAGTTGGCGAAACCACCTATCTCCACCTCCACAATTTAGGCATGGAACTGGAAGGGAGGGAAATATTCTCCATCCCCCTGCACTCGTGGTTTCTGCTGCGATCGCCCATAAGATTTTTTGTTCACAAGACTTACATTATGGTTTATATTCAGAAAGTGTCTTTTTTCAAGGGCAATAATTTGTTTCCTTCAATTTGAATAGAATCATATATATTTATTTAACGTTTACATTTACGAAATTGTTGCCGTGGGGAATTTTAATGAAACATGTTTATTGAGCTCTTCACGGTTCGATTCACAGAAGAGAGACATGCATCCAGTGTCGTGAGGGCTTGAATTATTCTAAAAATTAGTCTAGCTGTGGGGCTATTGCAAAGTCGAATGCTTGAATATCAACTCGGTAAACACACATATTTTTCTCTTTTAGCAATTTATCCGTTGGCATCTTTGAACTGAGGAAGTAGTAGCTGACAAGATCTGATTCATACCTACGCACTTCTTAGAATGTACCACATTCAGCTACAGACTGAAGTTGTATTTCGATTGTCGTTTTTGCACCATTTAAAGATCCAAATTGTTCTTTTTATAGAATTCTCTCTCTGTCTTCTCTCTCTCTTCCCTTTTTTCTCTCTTTTTTTCTCTCTCTCTTCTTTTCTCTCCCTCTCATCTTTTCTCTCTCTTCCCTTTTCTCTCTCTTCTCTTCTTTCTCTCTCTTCTCTCTCACTCTCTTCTTCTCTCACTCTCTTCTCTCTCACTCTCTTCTTCTTTCTCACTCTTTTGTTTCTCTCTTTTTCTATAGAGTCTTCCACAATTATCCTCAAGTAGTTGACTTATAGTTCTTTTTTTGTATATATATTATACTAGAAAGAGTTCATTATACCCTTTAAATGTATTATTTAAACGAGAAAATCGTCACTTCAGCCCATTTTGTATAAAATACTGAAAATTCTAACCTTTTACTGTAAAAGCTATTAGTCATCAAACGTGCATGTTTTCTGTATGAGCGCTTTGATTGGTTTTAGACAATGCCTTAGATGGATTTTATAAGAAAACTTTACTTGCATTAGATCGGAGAGAGGGACTTATATTCAGTGCATCCTGAAAAATCATACTAGAGTCTAGTTTCACATTAGATCTTATTTTGGGGAAAACGGGGATTTCTTTTGAATGAAATCCATTTGAAAATGTTGGATTTAAGTTCTAAAGTAAAATAATATGTGGATAAAAGAAGATGGGGATTGTTTTCTTATAAAAAATGAATGAATTTATTCTAAAAGAGTAACTGCTTTATATGAATCACACAAGATTAATTAATTATTGTAAATTTAAATTTACAGCTTTATAAAGATATAAAAACACATTCAAATTTTTTTGTGTTCTCATTCAGTGCTTCTGTGGTATAAAAGATTAAAAAGAGAAGAAATTCACTTCAGTATGCTTTTAAGAACAAATGTAAGATAAAAAACCTTCAGTTAAATTATAAAAATTAAAAAAAAAATTTAATATCTAAAGTTTTTTTTCTAGAATTTCATAGTATACATATTTATGACGACATCTGCATAACTCTTTTAGTAAATAAATTTTCTAATATTTTTTATTATAATTATTTTCTTTAATTTTTGTATTGTCTTTAATATTTCTTAAAATATCATTTCATAAAATTCATTAAAATTTTAATTGATTTTCATAAACATATAATTTTAACTTTGATTTTTTACTATATAATCAATTTTTTCCCCAAATTAAACTAATTATAAACATAAAAACTATAATAATTAATGTCTGTGAAATCTTTTTAGCAAGTAATGAATCAGAATAAAAATAACGATGTAAAAATGTATTTAATTCTCAAAATTAATGAATTTAATTTTTTGGTTCAAGCAAAATAATTTATTGGGTAAACATCCTTAATAATTAATAATGAATATAAAATATATAATAAAGGTAATAGAATATCTTACAATATATTTTTTTTTCATAATTTTGTAAGCCTAATCTGTTTACAAAGAAATTCGGGATTTAAAAAAAAGTATAATTCATATTTTTTTAAGAAAAATTTTGTTTCTCCATAACACATAGATTTAATTAATTTTAACTGCTTTGCTCCTCCATTGGAAGATTTCGAAAGATCACCATCAAATTGATCAAACATTCCAATATAGAATTTCATCATTGAAAAAAACACTTTTATTCAAACATTTTTTTCTAAAGCACATATATTATAGACGGGAAAATTCTAAATTCAAGGGGAAAAAAAAGAAAAACTTACAAAAGCATCTTTTCTACAAAAAAAAAAAATCTTACTAAGTGCAAGCTTAGATTAAGAAATAAATGAAACATGATAAAATGAAGATTCACATTGCCAATGGGTAAGAAACATCTTTGTTTACCTACGAAATTAGAAAAGGAAAGGAAAAAATTTCTTTTTAGTAAAGGAGGTAAAAAAAAATTGAATATATATCACCAACGATAAAAAAAAAAATTCTTCACTCTCTTGTACTTTCCAAACAGAAAATAGTAATTAAGTGAGATTGTGGTATACCAAAATATATTTTTTCCAATTGTTTTTCCTTAACTTATTAAAAGAACAAAGGCATCTTAATTAAATTTCAGAAACAAATCCTTAGAATAGCTGGCTCGCATAAAATATTTTCCAGGAAATAAATAAACAATAAGATAAAGAAATAGCAACTAAATTATTAATTTTTAATTTTTAATCTTATGATTAATGCAACAGGTAAAAGAAAATAAATTTTGGTAAGTAAGAGTTTTTATAAAACGAATTTCAATCAATATGATTTTTGATTACAGACACAAAAGAGTAATAAAAATAATTTTACAAAATAACGTTAAACTCTAGTAACTTGTTAAAAAATATATAATTTATAGAAATGAGGTACTTCTTAAATTATAAATTAATGTAAGACAAAAACTAATCGCATATAAGAATAAAAATATAACTGAACAGTAAATAAAAATAATATCGTTACCTCCCGTCACACTTCACAGGATTCAAAAAATTAATATTATTAATACTCAGCTAATAACATGTAAATTAATATATATAATACAATTGAAGAAGCTTGAAATATACTTATAATAACGAGTTCATAAGTATATGAAAAATATTTTAATTTTGTAGATGGAAAGCAGATGAAATATTTTTTTACAAAAAGTGCAGAAACTGCTAACAAATTAAGAAATATGTATCTCATTATAGATTTCTTAGAAATTCAATAATTTGATCTTTAATTGATATTGTTTTATTTTTAAATGGAGGCGAATTGAACACATACATTATTATGTATTCAATTAATTTGAAAATTAAACAACAATTCACCACAGGCACTTTAAAGACAATATGTTATTTCATTTTTTCGTACTAAAAAAATTTGTTAAGGTTTGAAGCGTTACGTGTTACTTTGATGGATTAATTTAGTGTCATGTTTTCTATTCGTTGGTGTCATTTTTTTCAGTTAGTGTTCCAAATTTATTCGTGTAAAAAGTGGATCAGTATAAACCAGTGCTTCTAAAACTTTCAATACTAGTGGCCCAATATTCAATCATCATTTTCATCACGCCCCCTTCCATACAATAACAATATTTTGAATTCAATAATACTATACTTTTACACTAAAGCTACAATACGACTTTAATCTCTTATGTGCCACCGACGTATATAAACGTCTCGCTCAGTCAAAGCATTAATTTTCTGTACGTATGCATACGTTTTCCAAAGTACGATCTTTTCTGTGCACTGCTATCCATAAAATTATTCCGAAGGCTTTGGAATGCAATAAAAAGACCTTCACAGTGTTTGCAAAGGATTTACTTATTTCATAGGATTTGCTTATTTATTCCTTTTCTCCTCCCCCCCCAAAAACATCAGAATACGCGCGTCTAAGTGGAATACAGTGGCATTGGGGAGCGAACATGGGTAACTTTTGATCGGTTGTTAAGGAATTAATTATAAACCGTACAAATTAAGATTAGTGTTAATACAAGCCCTTGGGGTCACTGGTAGTTATCAAACTTTTTCTCATCTTAGTATGGTTAAATTAATAATAAAATACATTGAACAGTACTGATACTTTTACAAGTGTATTATATCAGTGTAAATGTTTATTTTATATTTTATTATGTCGTAAAGTATTTTTTTTTTGTTTACTTTGAGTAAATTAATAATTTTTTGAACAATCTTTAGTATTTTCAACTTTTTAATAGGCTCGCACCCCCCTCGTAGAGTTATCACGCCCCTCAAGGGGGGGGTGCCCCACACTTTGAGAAACGCTGATATTAATTAACTGCATATATTTTCTAGTTTCTTATGAAGGGAGTTTTAAATCTAACACAAATAATATTAAATATCTATATTGTAGAGAGAGAGTTGACACAGATAAAACATGTGTGTGTGTGTGAATTACATTAATTTAAGTATAATTTTCAAATTTTAGTAAATTTTTAGCTGGATATTCCCTTTTCTTTCAAATTTTGTTAAATAAATTGTTTTTATACTTCAAGCTGAATATTTCTTATATCACTAACAATAAGAGTTTGTAATTTTATTTAGATAAATAAAAAGATCTGTTTAGATTTTGTACCTTGTTGTCTAAATTTTGGGTATGTACAAACTTTAGAACTCTTTAAGCAGTGAAAGGCTTGAATTAAAAATTTATAGAAGTAAACTTCTTAAATGATTTTGTTTGAATAAATGCATTGAAGTTTTTGTATAGACTAAAAAAAAAAAGATTGTTAACATTGTATCTTTATATTATTATTATTATGGTAATATAATTTTTCCTTTCCAAAAAAAAAATATTTTTTTTCCAATTATTCTATTTGGGTAAATGTATCGAACAAAATTTGTTTCTTTTTATTCAAACCAATAAAACGTGCCATTTATAATAGTTTTTTGCTAATAAAATTACCTAAAATAGGCTTTTGAAGATCAATTATTTCCATGACAATAATACATTAGTTCAGATTTTTGAGTTTAAATTTGACATATTCTTATGCATAAGATAAAATATTTGATTACACGATATATATATATATATATATATATGTTTAATTTTAAAATATCTTATGATTAATTTAATTGTAAAATAACTACCTAGCTGTCACACCTGCTTTTTTTGCTTCTTGTGTTAACATTTCTATTTTAACACGCCATTTAGAGCGGGATTTTTGCATAAGATGCTTAGTCTTAACGTTTCCTTATGGTTTGCATTTTTACATGTAAGTTTTTATCCTACTTTTTCTGTAGATTTTTTTTTCTTAATTTTCCTCACTATGAAAGAAACATTATTGTTCTCTCTGCATTTTAAGTTTACTGTACTGTCTGGTTTATTATCCCCGTGTGTTATAAATTGCCTCAACTTTTCAACATGGCTCTGTTTTGTTCTATTCTGTTGAAAATTTCTGCTGTACGGGGAAGGTTAGTACCATAAAATAACTTTAACCGTAAATCGCTGGCCTAATTCAACAACATATTTAGAAATTATAATAGGTCTCCATTTTAGTTCAAATACTACTTTTGTATCTTGATTTGTTATGTCTCTTGAGCTCCAATTTCTTTCTTCTTTGGCCTTTTAGGTTTAACAACTTTTTCACTTGGTATCTTATTTTATTTTATTATACTACATATATTTCATGTATTAGAGTAATTCTGAAAATGACAGGAGAAATGAAGCGTGCAACCACTTATCATGTTATATTTTATCTCTAATGTTCAGCAAAGCAGTCTGTACGTCAAGCCATTACAAAACGAGTCTTATTTCAGCGTCGTTCGTTCACGTGGTTTTTCGTAAGTCCGCCGAATGTCGAAATCGAAGTACTTATGTGAAAAGTGGGTTGAAGTGTTCTGGTAGGAAGTTTACCCCAACTGACACCTGAAAGGCTCTGGATTCATCATATATATATATATATATATATATATATATATATATATATATGAAAGAAATTTATATAATATACCAAAAACAAGGAGTAATAGGTAATGAATATAACAAGAATTAACGTAATAAAAATATAAAAGCAAAACATGAAGATCGAATTTAGAGAAAAATACAAAAAAGGAAATACAAAAAAGAACCTAGCGAGTGAGAAAGGAATTTCGGACTTAGGACCGAATAAGTGGGGTTAAACTAGTTTGAAGGCACCAACCTTCCCCCTTTGCAACTCGGTAGGAAAAATCAAATAAAATAAATACAAATTCAATATATATATATGCATCTATGTAAATATTCCATTAGGATTAAATGAAACTTATATTTTTATAATAATTCTTACTATCAGCAAATTAAAAGACTGTCACACGATGGGCCTGCAAGTAATAGCATAGTTTATATATATTTACACTAATATGAACATCAAAAAATTGATTATGACACTTGTTACTTATTTAGATACATAGATAACGTAATTACTTTTAGTAATACAATAGATTATGTTCCTAGTTTTAATTACTATCCAATATGTTTGAAATTATTAAAAGCCAACTATAATAATGAGTCAACAAATTTTTTTGACCTTCAATTATAAACGTTAAGAATAATTTGATAATAAGTAATGTTTTTGATAAAATAGATTCTTTTGAATTTAGCGTAAGAAAAATATTATTATAGTGAAGCATCTTACACACATCTATATTTAGAAATATTATTCTAAATTTTATAAAAAGGAATAATGAGTTAGCTCCTGACAATGAATTAAAATATGATAATTATAAAAGATTCTGTCTGTATTGCCTAGATTACAACTATGCAATTAAATTTATCTCAAAATTATTTTAGCCTTTATTATTAATTTACCTTAGGCATAGGTTAGTTAAAAGAAAACGTCAAAGTATTTCGTATCGAGTGCGAGATATATCGTCTTAAAAAAACTTATTGGTTAGCACAAATATAGGTATTTTGTTTCTGTTTTTATTATTTTTGAATTTTTTTTTAGTATAACTTTATCTCTTGCGAAAAACCTATTTTAAATATACATATATTTCTTTTATTTTTATTGTTTTGTGTTCACCCCGCTTGCGTAGGACACACCTAGCGGTGTTTCAAAGTACATCGTTAATAAAAATCCATCATTCACAATCAATTTGCCTTTTTAAGTAGTGGGAAATGTAAAAGAAAGCAAACATATGCATTTAACTTTTCATTTACAATAAACGCGTTTGTTGAAATATAAAATTATCAACATTCAACTAAATTATTTATCAGGAATTTCAACTCAAATTTCCATAGATAAAGTTTCCCCCTCAAATTAACTTGAGGCAGAGACTCTCTTAACGGTAAAGAAGTAATAGAATTGAGATTAGTGCTCCAATAAATGGATTTCTCATACCTAGCAACATTCATGCTCTCGACAATGCTCGTTAAAGTAAACATGCAAGTGCTTATGTATAAATAAACTAGGAATTACCACTTGCCACACAAAGCCTGAATTCTAATTGAAATTCCTAGTAGTTTCCGCTATCAAAACAATGGATGTGATATTGTAAACACATAACGTTGCTAATTAAAGCATTGAGCTGAGAAGAGCAGAAGTCTTCTAGGCCCTATCAAGAGTTGTAACTGATGTAAAAAATAAAGAAATGCGTATTATCTGTCGAATTAATAGTTAAATGAAAATTAAATGTTATTGATTTGTATAGTTTTCTGTGAAAGGGAGTCAATTAAATTTGTGGAGAAATTTTGAAGAGATTTTTGTTGTTAATCAAATACCCGGCATAAATTTTTTAAAAAATTAAGAATTCGCACAAAAGTAAGATAAAATTATTGTTTGCAGTATACAATGTACATTGTATTGGCATACTGAAATTTTATGGATCAAGTAATTGTCTTTTAAATAATGGGATAAACTTTCTTTTATATCCCCTAAAAGAGAAATATAGAAAGCAAAGTATATTCATTAGTGAATTCTACTAGATATATAAATGTAATACATTGAACATACTTTATGCGATGTTCTTCAAATTTAATTAATTTGTTTCTGAAGTGTGCATATAAACATTTGAACTATTGGATAAGTACGCATTTAATATGCATTTGTGATATTTTGGAGCTTCTTTATTGTAAGAAAAATACATTGCATTCAAGCAAGGGTGAATGCAGAAGTAAATGACGACGCTACATTTACCCTCTTTTTCCTGACTTCCACACCACTTGAGGATTCTAAGGTTGCGTTCCAAATAATGCGCAAAGTTTTTACATGAATGTTTCATTGAATAGAGCTGGAAATATCGGGATGACGTGTTTTGTAAGTGTGATAAATCTGTTATTAAAGCTAGCTTTTGTGTTTATGCTCGTTTATTTATTTAATAAAACTTAATTTTTTAACATCACAATTCTAAGCTACACAAGGATTTTTCCCAACGGATTCCATGCTTCTTAACAGTCAAATGGTAAAAATGACACCTGAGCTGGCATCCACTTTTCTCCATTTACACCAAGCTAACATGCAGAGTTGAGGCCGAGTGGTAGCGTATCGCGCTTCCTCACCACATGTCCGGGGTTCATTCTATCCTCTAGCTGGAAAGGTCGATTCAGCCTTTCTTTCCTTCAGTGGGTCTATAAATGAGTACCAAGCTTGCTTGAGGACTAAACACTGGGGGTTTCACTTCAGACTGACTACCTCATCGGGACGTCTGCTCATGAACCTCAGTACCCAATGGTCAAGTATACTAAGATGGAGAGAGTAGGTCTTGGCCCTCATGGACTATTGCGTCACTGAGTTTAGTTTAACATGGAGAACCTACAGTGTGTTTAGTGCTTTTAGGATTTGACCTCAAGACTCGACATCGTTTATCACGATTTTGTGATTGCGAACACTCGGCTATTGTAGGCACATTCTTTTACTAAAAAGAAACAATGAATTTTTAATCTGTACAACGTAGTTCTATTTGGGTTTAGTTTACGTCAGTGCTTCTCAAACGTTTCATGCTAGCGACCCATTTTTCATCGCCCTTTACAAAAACTAATTATTGAGTGTAATAATAATGTACTTTGGCGCTAAAGATACAAAGCGACTTTAATGATAAACGGCATATATTATAAAGATATGTATAATATTTTGTACATGACAAGCCCAAGGAAGTCATTAGTAATTATTAAACTTTCTTTTAACTTTGTATTGATAATATAATTATCAATTACTTTTTGCGGTTCTGATACATTTATAAGTGTCTTATATCAGTGAGAATATGTATTTTATTTTTTATCATGTCTGAATATATTTTGTTTTGCTATACCTTTCAGTAAATTTATACTTATTTTAAATCTTTTATTTGGGGCTTTTCATATGCTAACACCCCCAAGTAGGGTTATCACGCCCCCCCCTCCAAGGGGGTGCTTTCCACAGTTTAAGAAACACTGGCTTACGTCATTTACGGATGCACTTGGCTAACTAGGGCACTATATAACGTAGGGCGAAAATAGGGAAAATTATGAAAGGATAATTTTGTGTTTGAATTAAATATCTAATAATGTCTGAAAAGCACTAGTATTTTAATATGTTAATTTTAAAAAAAAATATGTTCTACAGTAAAACACTACTTTAATTGAATACAAATTCAAAATTTGTTTTGTATGATTGATAGCATTTGTTGCGACGACAGGTTATCCAGTTTAATCTTAATCTACTATTTTCACAAAAGTTTTGAAACAACAAGTGTTTATGTACAAAATAATAATGATATTAACTTAAGCTAAAATTCGCCAGGTTTGAACATAAAATTAATTTTTTTTAGTTTTAAATTGGAGCTGTTTAACAAGTTTGAGTTTTTGTTGCACGACCTTAAAATACTATAATAAAGTACATGGAAATATTCAGTTTTATCTGCAATACTTCTATTCATAATACTTGTATTTTGGAAGTTTAATTGCATTATCAGGCGATAGAAGGTTTTTATGTACATCATTTTCAGTTGCATTCCATCCTTTTCAAATATTGTTTTTCATGGCAATCTAAGAAGGTTTTGTGACTGGTATTTTCTCAACAGGAAAAATGTACTGAAACCAAAGTAAAAGATTCTAGTTATAAGGACTCTGTGTAAAAATAAATATTAGTCTTGATATCAGTTTTAATTAAATAACTGTGAGAGAGCTTAAAAAATTCAAAACATAATCACACATAAATGATTTTAGAAATGAAAATTGCAGTTAAAATATCATTTCAAACTAAAGAAATGCATTGTGTTTAAAATTATTTTTAAATAATTCAATTAATAAGTGCAAAAATGATTTAAAATAAAGAAGAAACTAAAATTTAGAGAGAGAAAACTTCAAATATTTTAAAAACTAATTGGTTTCCTGCATTGAAATTTTGGGACAAGCGTTCCAATTATATAAGACAGAAAAATGCAGGAAAATGAAAAGAATAATTGACATATTTGTTATTTTTTGTTATTGTTATGCCCTAAACAAAGTAAAATATTTTGAAATTCAAAATTATTTTAATATCTCTTAGCTATGTAATTTTTTAAAAAAAAATATTGATGTTTCCGTACTAAATTATTTTTAAATAATTACTTTTTTTCCTGTATAAGTTAATGTGCAAGCAATGCCCAATTATAACTTTATGTTTTTCCATTTATGTTACTGATATTTTAAACATAGTTTGTAAGCTGAATCACAGATCCTAAGGTTAGACCCTTTGCTTATTTCAATTACAAAATACATACTTTTGAAAATTATTTTGATTGCATGAAAAAGTCACTATAAAATTATGGAATGTAAATTAAAATCACATTTTATTGGTGCAATTAAAACGTGAAATTTTTATCAAAAGATGAAATTAATTAAAAGCTAATGACAAAAGATGAATTTCAAAATTTATAATATTTTTATTATGGAAACAAAATTATGTCTACTTTTATTGAAACAATCCTGTGTCTACTTATTTACTTAACATAAATTAAATATATCAATATCATTATGTACACAGATGAAAAATAATCTTTATAAATTTAATCAATTAATTAAAACGGAGAAAATGTAATTGCGGTATTTTGTAACCGGGAAAGGAAGATTTTATTATTTTACTGGACACATTGTGTCTATTTCCCTTAAGCGGTAATTGTTTTTTTCCAAAGTTTCCAAAAAAAGGAATATTTTTTATTGCTTATAACTAAGAATCATACTTAAGTGAATGAGAAATTAGAATAATTTCATTTTAATTTTCAATTTTAAAGTTTTCACACTTTTATTTTATAATGTGGAGCGCAAAATATCCTAAATATTTGCTTTTTATAAGTACACTCTATGCCAGTGATACTCAATCTGCGGCCCGCCGAATCTTTTTAAGAGGACCGGTCATGGCCCATTGCTCTAAGAAATTTAATTATTTAAGAACATTGTATTAAAAATTTAATGGGAAATTCTTTGTCAAGAAATCAAATAAATCAATTTTGCTTTTTGCTATCGTTGTCATATAGGTACGAATTGATATTCGTTTTGTATTCGGAACGGTTACGATTAGTGATAACAGACAACAGTGGAATAGCGATAATTTTATGGGTGGAATTAATTTTTAACTATCTTTTGTATCTTGCACGCGAAAAATATTCGAAAAAAATATATCGTGTCAAGACGATTGGGAGGTTGACTATTTTGTGGAGAAAAACAGACATGAATCAGTAATTGTTTGATTTGTTACGGAAGTGCTGTATTTAAAATTTACCAATAAACATGCATCATTCAATGACACTTTTCCTCGAAGATTTCTTTCAAGAGGTGATACATAGGTTTTCTTGAATAATCTTTGCAACAGCAACAAAGTGTTTTGTCAGTGGTAATAAGGGCATCCTATAAAGTTTTTTTATGTTATGGGTAATCATATAAAACCATTTACTGATGTAGAAATTCTGAAGGAGTGTTTCTTAAATGCTTCTAATTTAGAGTTAGTGGCAAAAAACAAAAAAAAAATGTAAAAAATGATGATTAACAAAAGCAAAACAGGAGTTATAATATTTTGATCAACTTTCCACATTATAAATTTCCAAAGCTTTCTTGGTCTTAAGGCATTCCCCCCTCCCCCATTTATCCTCATGTTGCGGCCCACCTTAAATAACTGACATCAGTATGCGGCTCACGTAAAATAGCACGCATGTGTATGCGGCCCAGCAGAAAAAAAGGTTGAGTAATCGTGCTCTATGCTATGAAGCTAATCTCATTCGATGAAGAATGTATCATATGTCTTAAAGGGATTTTTCTCATACTTGGAAATTATTTTTCGTACCTCTTTCTCAAATGGTTGATTATATATATGCACACATAAGTCTAAGTCTTAAGGCCGTATCACACGTATATTTTTCATGCAATTTTTTCGTCCAACTTTTGGCCGAATCTGAGGGGGAAGGGTTGCCGTAAGCAAAACGACACGCTCTGACGTCAGCCGCGCTCTATCTCCACATTGAAAAATTACTCACCGATTTTTCTGCTTCGGAAAATGAACATCCAAAATTATTTCTTTCATTTCGCTTGCGCAATTGTTGATGGGTGTAAACTAAAAATAGAGCACCATTCTATTTAAAATATTATACGCTGTTAAAATATTATACACCATTAAAATGTTATACGGCATATCTGAAGTGTTAGACGAAACCGGAGCCGCCATCTTATTTATAACGTAGAGCGCCGAAGAACCCCATTGGCTGGAATTTCAAGCAATTTTATTTGGAACAACTTTTTGAGCTCGCTAGCAAAAAATTGTTCTAAAGTGGTTGCTATGGCAACTGAGTAAAAATTGCACGAATTGAACGAAAAATTGCTTGAAACGTGTACTTGTGATACGGCCTTTACACATTGCAATATATACAAAGATGATATGGGCTGTTTTGGATTATCTTTTCAGTTCAATTATTCTCAAGCGAGAAATTGCATATTACCATGCCAGTCTCTGTTCCTTATCGAATATTTTCAAGAATCTAACTTCCTGCCTTCATTGAAAAATTCCCGCCTTTATCACAAAGAAAATCCCGGATGAGAAGTATTTCAGTACCATAGACAAACGACATCTCTACAAATCATTAGCCTTAACAATCTCACTATAAGAATTAAAAATATGTGCAAATCAAACATAGATTGAGCAAAAATATTAGTGTCCTTATAGCCTAAGATTAAACTGATTGTGGTCAGCTTTCGGTAGCCCGTACGGTGTACGGGCAAACTAGTTAAAGGGTTAATTCAATCTATACTGACAACCCATCCGGTATAATGGTTCAGGAAGTTGAATGCTGTGCTGTAGGGGCAAGGTTTGAATTCCAGAGAAGACATTGATGTTTGTAAATGTATAGTGCCTTTGGAGGAAGTGGGCTCTTTAAATTTTCGTCGAGCCGCAAGTTTTCTCGTGTGATTGGTGGAAGGGGAAGAGAGGCAGGATAATACTGATCATTCCCAATGTGTACTCTCTCCAAATTGGGTTGGAAAGTCCCAACTGTGTCTGTCGCCTGCAAGATGCTCAAAGCGGCGATTAACGACAGTTGAACAACCAACCCCTTCCCACGATGAATTTCTTAGGTCTAGCTCTGGTGTAATTGTTGATCGAGTGGAACATCTAACAAAAACATAATAAACTATAGTATTAGCATAAACTATTATATTAGTATTTTTATCGATTGGTTCATATTTTTTTAAAAAAAATTACACTACTAATAATAATTTCTAATACTGTCTGGTAGAAGATTAAATATAGAATATATAATTAGGGATGAAGGAAAATATAATCAAACAGTATGAAGATTCTACAGACAAAATGAATCGGAAATAAATTACTTCAATACAATAAATATAATGCAAAGAAATGGATTATAAAATATATAGAATGAAAATCAACAACAAATATTAAAAATTATGTTAAGAAACATTCCAGTTGTCCGCTTATAAAAGAACATGAACTTGAAACTTAATTAACCAACGCAAGGTTAAAATTTAAAAATAAGTCCAATATCATAAACAATCTATTGTGTGTGTGTGATACATTTAATTAAAACCTCAAAGAGAAATATGAATTTTAAATTGTAACTTCTAGTACCATAAAAAAAACTTCACATTGTAATCAGATTTATTATTTTTATTTTGGTTCAACAATTCCAAATAAGTACCAATAAATCCGACAGGATACCAAACGGAGAAATAATTTTTGGTTTTCCCCCCTTTCTTTCTCTTAATCGATCAAATGATATTGTAATAAGCGATGCAGAAAATATTAATTAGCTATTTTGAAATACAACCTTCTTGGTAAAAATTAATCTATTAACCAATACTTATTGCTCAATTTAAGTTTGAGGATTATAGAGATTGTAATTTTTATATTCAGTTCAACAGAAGAGGTATGAGAAATTAAATATAAATACTTAAGTGAAAAAATTCAGTTGTGATAAGTTTAAAGATTTCTGAAACATTTTCCGGACAAAGGAATTAATTTCAATTTATTCACGCATTGTTATTTCTGATTTGTGGTACATGTACCGAAAATTCATTAATCACTTTGTTTTTATAAAAAAAAAAGAATGAATTGGATTTGCGTTTGTTTGTTTTGAGAGGTTTCTGCGGATTTAACCAAATTGATTTAAAGTTTCAATACCTTATTACCCAAAATTTAATTAGGAAATCAATATGCGATGAAAATAATCAAAACAACAAAGGGTGAAAAGTGTTTTTTTCCATCTAATTTAATAGATGAAGATATAATTTATTTAAAATATGACATATAATAATTATTACTATTATTAATTATTAACAATTATTATAATTTAACAATTTATTACTGTGAACAAATAATGAAAGATTAACGTTTTAAAAGTGTAATTTCCAATGTGTGTCCGAAACATTTCAGACGTTTCATTAGACTTTTCACCTAAAATTGCACAGAAAATTTTGAATGTCAGTTAAAGACTGATTTTCAGTTTTTATTAACGTTGTACTTTAACCCTTTAACGGGCACACAGCTAAAATACAATTTTCTGTAATAAATTACTTGATAAATGTAATGTTCTCATTCTCTATAAGCATTATATACACAAGTCAAGAAAAAAATATCAACTAAGTCATAAAAAAAAATATATAATCGTGTTTTTTTTTCTGGGTGGTTGGTGGCTAGACGTTATAGCCACTGCGCATTTAGGACATTTAACTTACTTTTCAGGACAGAAATAATGAATCATATCACAATAAACTTTTTATGAAAAATTAACATTTATGCTGATAACTATTTCAATAACAATTAAATACAAAGTATAAGTGCAATAAAATAATAATAGAATAATTGTACATGATAGAATACTTGCTAAATATACATTGAAAATGGTTTATATCCACATTTTATACATTATTTAATTTTAGTATAAAAAGTTAGAACTAATGTTATATTTTTAAGGATTTAACTTTGTTATTTCACAAATTTGATAAGCTATTCACTGTGGAACTTTTCAAAGCAAGTATGATTATTTGCTTGAAGGTACAGTGGTATGTTGTAGGAATGAAACAGCTATCGAGAGCGATGAAAATCTTTTCTGTTATTAGAAAGAGAACATCACCTGTATAGATAATCTTCTGTTTTGACTCTCTCAAGTGGAGGAAGAGCGAAAATTTAGAGATAATTTTTCTGTTCTATGTGGGCAGTGGACAGAGCCTCTATCCACATACTAGAGCTTTCCAAAAATCTAAAAAAATACTTTTTTTTAATTGTACAATCGATTAATTCATTCGTATGAGAGAAAAGTATACTTAAGACATGTCGAAATTTTTACAAAGATCAGAAATTTTATTTATAGTAATCAAAATACAATTTGTAGATTTACATCGAGAAAAATTGTTTTTAACTACCCATCAGAGGACATTAATGCAAAAAAAGGTATCGTGCTGCCATCCATATTAATTTTTATGCGCTTTAGCTCCAATTAACGCATATAGAAAGACTAACTATCCAACACCTGCTCGGAGAAGAATTTTTTAATATGAGGATGGACGTATTAGCCACTGCCCACTAAAGGGTTAAAGCAATTTAAAGGACTATCAAAGGCGGACGTCATTATTTTGAACCTCGGTCTAGTGACGAGGTCTATACCTGATTCGGCATCCTTCTCTCCAAACTTCCATACCGAAAGATCACGAGGGTTTTTTTTTTTTACTCGAGGAACTTAGTTTGGATCAGCCTTCTTACGTGTTGAGTCTTCAGTGACACTTGGACTCCTACCTAAAACCCAACAAAGTTGGCCACGAGGTCACGACTAGGACCACTTGTATACTATGGTTACTAAGGAAAGAGGTATCTTCCCCTGTCTTTTATTCTCTAAAAGGACCACGCTTACAATGTTAATTATACTTTTCTTTTCTGAGGTTTTATATCTTCCATATTATAGAGCTTTTAATAAGTGTGAAACCTGTGTCATGCGTAAACTTTGGCATGCATTTAATTATCTTTGCGGTGCACAGTCAATTCATATGCAATAATGGCATCATCTACAAGTACTATATAAAAATATAACAGAAGGGTATTTGTTTGGGTGAGGAGTTTCAATATACCCCATCGAATGATACTGATGTTAACTGAAGGCGCTTCTGTCACTGAAAGCATAGTAGATTATAGGTAAATCTGCAGATTAGTTTTCCAAGAAATAATGTTCATCCTAAAAGATATTAAACACAGTGATCCATATATGGAAATCTGAGTGCAATGAGAATAAATTTATTGGGTGGAAGGTTTGTACTAATTTTATTATGCGAATGCGATGGCAGATCATAAGACAATGTAATATAACTCATCAACATGATGGGTCATAAATTAATAATTAGGGTATTTGTAAACTCACCCTATCAGCAGGGAGAAATATTAGCGAGCGTCCTTTACTTTGTTTACCTATGACAGGAAACCATATTTGTAAGCGGCAGCAATGGTTCTTCGAACGCTTGAACTTGACAAAGGAATGGCACGACATTTCATTTTTTTAATATACAGAAAACTCGATTCAGATTTAAACACTGAAATTGAATCAACATCTTTCTAATTCATATTTTTGTTTCTTTGCTTAATAATTTGAAAATAAGTTACTGTTACTTCGCTTATGTTTTCTTAGCATTACATTTTCCCTTGTATGGAGACAGAGAGTCATTCATAAGTTACACATTGCAGCAATAATTTCAAAATGAAATGAAAAAGGTAACCGAACTTTCACAGCAGAATTTCAAATGCACCTACTTGAAAGCGATTTAGTACGTTTTATGTTGAGAGAGTTAATCATATGAATAATATTATTCACATTTAAATTAAAATATGAAGAGACNTTATGCTTTTTCAAACTTTACGAAATTAATTCTAGCTTTTGCAGTATGTAATGAATAGTTTTAATAAATAAAAATATCAAGTTTTACATATTTAATTTAATAAAAAAAAATTCGAAAGTTAAAGAAGATTCCAAAGATGTTATTATTTATATTCGACAATTGTCAATGATGAACTTAGTGAAATTATGTCTCATTTAAATAATATGAAATAATGTACATATAGTGAAATAGAGAAAATTAATTATCAAATCTATTATTTATTCTTATATAAAATAGGTACCTTCACTGTATTTTGATTTCGATGTCTTAAAATTTACTATTCTGCTGATTAATTGTTTTCTACATCAAGGACTTGCTTTGGTATTTTTCGGAGAATCATGAAAGGTACGGAAATATTCTTTACATAAGACAAGGGTAAAATTAGAACAAAAAATTATTATATTCGTAATAATAAAGATATTGAGAAAGGAAGTATTATTTTTCAAATTTATGCAGTTTATAAGAATTATTTAAAATGTTATAAATAGAGAAAGAAAGAAAATCCACGATTTCAAATTAAGTTTTTAATTAAATGTTTGATAGTACTTTGCTTAAGGTATCCGACTACCCTAAAATCATGATATTTTTCAAAAATTGACAATTTTTTTTTTATGATTTTATTTTATAGGCCATCTTATTAACTTAATAAAAATACCAAGCTTTTTATTTTTCATTCACTAGAATAAAAACTACAAGAGTTTTAATAAAAGAAGATGTCATAACTTTACACAAGACGTCAAAACATTAAAATGCGTTTTACTCGAAATGTGTTTTTTTTCTAAAAACTTAAATGGGGACAGCGATTGCTCAAAAATTTTTGAAAATAATTTGCTGAAATTTTTTGTGAATGTTTTGTATAACAGTAGAAGTATTTTGAGATTCCGATTTATCAATCACTGTTTTATTTCAAAATCTGCAGTCCTTCATGTGAATATAATCACTGTTTTTATTAAGCAATTTCATATAGTAACTAAGATAGAATGCTCTAGTTTTTGTAAAAATTAAAATATCTATTATTCTGAAGGTCATTTCAAACAAGAATAACAAAGTATCACAATCAAATTTAAAAAATTGAGAGTTTGCTCAAAAAATTTTTGTACAGAGTGGGCCTCGTTTATGTAATTTTTTGTACATTTTCACCAGTTTTTTTCTCCTTTTAATAATAATAATTTTTTTTCTGTTTTCAATTTTACGATTTTTTCCTTAAAATATACTAAATAAATCTAAAAATCCCAAATAATTTCCATATCTCCATTTTTTAAAAAAAAAAGTTGTTGCAAGTAATCGGATACCTTAAACGGAATGATATTACGGAATTGTAAATATGTATTAGAATTTAGCTGCCTGAGACCTTTACATGAAGCAATTAGTGAAGCTTTGCACGTGTTAGACGACTGTTATGAAAATACTAAAGAAAGTTGTTCTTTGGTGGTCATGAACAATAAGAAAAGCATGGAGAAGGTTATTTATCCAGCCATTATTGCAAGTTTGAATCTCGTTGAAATGTTTTTCCATTGACATCGTGGGCAGTCTCTTGTTGAGATGGTAGGTCAGGTTGACCCATGCACCGATGCCACTTGAATCACTGGTCATAATTTAATCTGTAACGTCAGAGAATTTTAATGAAAATGCGTAATCAACCAGTTGATTTAAGCTGTTCTGCTATCTCATGTTCAATCCCTGGATAATCCTTTCGGCGGAAAGTGATTTTGAGGTAAGTAGGTTTGTAAGTAGCTCCAGTGATCTTGGCTGCTTCTTGGGATGAGGTGAGTGAATATTAACGTCACATTGTTCAGCTACTTGAGGGCTTTTGGCGACAAATCTCCAAATTTTGAGCCACGGTCGAGGACGAAACCCCCAAGCTGGTAATTCTCTCTCCTAACTTCCACATTATACCAATGGGAGAAGGTTTGAGTTTAATGTGCTTTGGCCTCCTCAACACAGCGGGTCTTCAGTGGTATTAGATTTGAACTCTTGACATGCCAGCCATGAGTCTGTTACCTTGACCACTAGGTGGCCACTGAAATGTGGACACTTCAAGACGCTCTTTGCATTTGTTATAAACAGTCTTCCGACAATATTCATTCAGTTGCTTTCTCTCAACACAGCAGCAGCCCACGCTTGATTGAAGGCGAAACTTTCAATGACAGTGACATTATCAATAATTTGATAGATTTTGAAGACGGAGAAGAAGAACCGGATTCTTTAAGAGCGGATAAATATATGCTTTCCAACAATTTGGAAAAGCATTTGCATAAAATAGATACCAATTAAGAAAGGAGTATAAACTTCCAAAAAAGTATTCAATGTATATCTGGTTATTGCGACATTTACAAGCAACTGACAACCCGACCTTCGTCACAAAACTTATCACTTACTTAATGGTGCCAAAAAATAAATCAATTGAAATTGTATCTTCAAGTGACGAAAGTGATTTTGAACTAATTCATCATAGGAAGATGCGAGTTTTAAATTACGATGAGTGGCAATGAATTATGTATGTGCATTTTGTAAACTTATCAGAGTGTATACATTGAGAAACTATAAGTTTTTAAAATGTTTCCATGTGTAATATTTAATTATTTATTTGGTTAATGAAGTACTCCATCGCATAAAAAAAATGTAGTTTTTTCAAGAATTAGGTTGTTTTATGTAAGAATCTATGAAATTTTTGAATATTTTTTTGTGCATTTATTTTTATGCCGTCCCTATCTACCGCACAAAACAAACAGGTTCAGCTGTACTACAATGATCAAACTTTTCTATTTATATAAAACACAATTAATGAAAGGAAAACTTAAGTGTGTTTCCTACGCTCTCATAAGCAACGTACTATTTAGGCTATTTTACTCTATTACTCATGATGTTGCGTAAATAAAAGTTAATTTATTAAAAGAACCACTCCTTTTGTTAAATTTGCACTGAAATATATATATATGTGTGTGTGTGTTAGAAAAATTGGATTCTAAGCTCCTAGACATTTCTAGATCTTTAAAAATAAATTGACTCATAAAACTTTCTTTTTCCCTAAGCTCATGCAATAAAGACTATTATCCTCTATAAAAATAGTCTGCATGGGTTCCCACAAGGGAGTATTTAAAGAAAGCTAGAATGGTTTTTCTTTAATTTAGAAACATAATTTAAGGAAACAGTTTTTGGCAAAAGTCTCGACAGAAGTTATATTCATTTTAGGAAGGATATAATATATATTCTGTCTAAAATTCATTTTAAATTCAATTTCGATCACTAGAATCGCAATACATTATCAGTTTTCAATATGGAGGTCTAAAAAAAATGGAAGATAATCTATACTTATTACTATTTATATATATATATATATTGAAGAAATTTATAAACTCGAATGAACGTTATTATTTGATCTCAGTTTGAATTTCGAAATAATTTTTTATTTTAAAAGTCAAGAATGTGTGATATTTTTTTTAAATATACGCCAAGAAGTAACTGCCTTTTTTTTAAGCAAATATTTCATTATATATGTAATATATTACAATTTTGTTTTTTGTATGCTTCAGCTATAGTGATGCATTAATGATCCATCTCTTTATTGTAGAGAATAATAACTATATATATAGTATATGAATATATATAAATATATATATAAGTGATACGAAAAATATACTACTATATATACCAGTAGAGCACACAGGAATTTTTCAAAGGAGGGGGGGGGGGGCCGGGGGCCAAAATTACCCATTGTTTTTTAATGGGACATTAGGTTTTTTGGGTTTTGGGGAAAAAAAAAAACGTAAAAAAA
>BMAV01007220.1:352647-403663 GCA_019973955.1 Trichonephila inaurata madagascariensis
TTTAATCAGCATAAAAAATTTTCTACTAATTGCACTTTTTTTTAAACTAACCATATTTATAGCTCAAGCTCGCTTTAGCTTTATATTTAACTAATTTGGACTTTTTAAAAAAAACTTATTCTGTTTTCTGTAGAGTTTTATAGACTATAACAGTTGTCGTTTTTAGTGAAATTTGGATGAAAAATTGCAGTTAGACGAAGTTCTAATAAATGTATGCAAATAATACTTATACAGTTCGTGAATGACATCTATATATGAGTTAGGAATTAAAATATTTGTAATATTTTGTAAGGCTTTTAAGTATGGCAAATTATATGCAAAAACACGATGTTTTAAAAAATTAATGATTTTTATTTCGTAAAAAAGTAATAAAATACTTAAATATATACACAGAGATTAGATTTTGATTCATAACACAGATATAACTAAATAAAGTGTGTTCTAAAAATTTCAGTTGAATATTTTAAAATAATTTGTGTAGGGATCTACTTCCGGTTTTGTAAACTCCTTTTCCGATTTACTAATTATGCTATAGTTTTGCTTCTAAATATCGTAGAAACAAAAATAGTGTGTTTTCGGAATCTTAAATTTAGGGAATCTTAAATAAGGGAAATTTCAAAAGTTTTCACCAAAACGGTGAATTTTAGGTAGTCACATACCTTAAACACTTTCTCTTGCCTTCTTGTTTAAGAATTGAATATTAATTTAGTAATAATTTTTAAATATTTTATGTATCGTTTTCTTTCGTAAGAAGTATTTCAGTTTTATAATTAATTAGAAAGTTATTTTTATCATACTTTTTTTCGACTTAAAATAAAAATAATTTATTTTTAAAGGAATGAATCCTAAGTAATACAATAACATGTTAAGTTTTTAAAAAATGTATGATCGTCGCTAGAAAATTTACTTAAAAAAATTGTTTACCTTTGGAATTACAGCATCCATTTTATAGAGTGTTTTCAATCTCAAAATTAATTAACGTTTAAAACGTTCTTAAAATTATGTTCATCCTTTTTAAAGTAAAAACAGAATATAATGCATTGAAATTTAATATTCACGTTAGGGTTTTTAATTTTCTGGAAGAAATGTTTGCTGCTTAATAACTGATAAAGTCGAATCAGTGTTTAATTTTTTGTAACATGTACAATACATTTATGTTGCTTTATTTTTTTCAGTTTAGACCAAAAAAGAAAAAAAAAGAATAAAATAAAACTGTATTTACAGATTTATATTAAAATGTTTTTTTAAATTAAGTATTTTTATTTCTTAAATTAATTATTATATTTATAAATGCATTTAAAGGTTTCCTATACATTCCTCTAATATAAATGTTAATATTTAATTAACTTGTTGTCTCCGGTGGCTTAATGGTAGTGTGCCCGCTTCGTAAACCTAAGATTTTGGGTTCGAATCCGGTTATTAATCGAAAGATTTTCTGAATGCTAAAATCGAAGGAGTGCATACCATGTGATTATGTAGCATGTAAAAGAAAACTGGAGTATCAATTTGGCTCTGGTATTCTCAGGAAAATTAAATCACGGCATTATTTAGCATACAACGAGAGAGCTAGAATTAAAATCACATTAATTCAGGCGTGCAAATTTGTGGTAACGAGGCCACCACTAGAGATGGTGCTACCATGAAATTGTTCTCATATTTGGGGACCTACCGTGTCTGCACAGGCTAAGTTGCTAAAATACAGCTTCATTGTAAAAATAAATTTAATCAACTTTTTTTTATTGACCACAATCACATAAATTAATTTTTGAACTACACAAGTATTTAAAATAAAAAGTGAGCTTGATTAACATTCGATTAAAGTTACATTTTGGTTTAAAAAGAATTCATTTGCCTAAATTTGTTAATGACGCATGGAAAAAAAATACTTAAAACCCTAATCTGTATTGAATCAAGGTGGGTTTTTTTCATTAAAATTGCAATATTTTGTTAATATTTTTTTTACAAAATACTCAATTTAATTTAGACATATTTTGCTTTTAACAAAGGGCTCTCTGTCAAATGTTTTCCTTTAGACCATTGTGTAGAATTTAGAAAATTGCGAGCCTCTATTTCCAAAATCTTCATTTATGATGTTTGGCACACTTTGAATGGAAAACCTTTAAAAATTTACGGCATAATTTTGTATTCTATTCTTCTAGTTATGCTACAAAAAGAGCTTTTATGCAGGAGTGAAATTGAAAAGAAGAGGAAATTGATTTTCTAATGTATTTGGAAATGTTGTTTTGCATTTAAATATAAATTGAATAAATTATCTGTTTAATCCTCTCACTAAGGTGTATTTGAAAAATTCTATCAAACAAATTTTTGTGTGGAAAGAAAAAGATTTTGATGAGAAATTCTGAATGAATAACATAATTCATTATTATGTAATAATGCTTTCTCTAGGGGTAAAGATCTTTATTTTATACGCGTCATCTGAATAAAAACAGGGGTTCCAAATAAAAAAGTAGCTGACCAACAATTGGTTGTGTTGCATGATTTAGCAGAAATTAAAATTGTATCTAAAATTCCTAAATATTATGCTAGCTTAACTTATATGCCTTTTTCTGAATTATTAATATATATTTTTAATTTCATAATTTATATATGATTCTTATTGAAATATAAATATTAGGTTGGAAAAAGAAGTCCATTAATTTTGCATGAAAATCAAGACTTTACTTAACATGCTTCCGATTGTCCGACTTGGGTCAAATATGCACCGTTCTGTTGTATAATTTGTTGCTATTTTAAAAGTAGCTTCATAATGCCTCTCACATAGAAGTCTTGACCCTTATTGGTGAAAACATCTACTAATCAATTTTCACAATCTTCTCTTGATCCCAATTTCTTACCACTCAGGAAGTTTTGCAATGCGAGAAAAAGGAGGTAATCGCTTGGTGCCAGGTCCTGACTATATGGTGGATGCATTAAAAGTTCCCAACCAATCTCTCAGAGGTTCTGGCGAGTCACTACAGAAGTGTGTGTCTTGGCGTTGTCCTGATGGAACACAACATCTCTTCTGTTGTCCCATTCTGGTCAATCACTTGCTTCAAACGGTCCAGGTGTTGACACTAGAGATTTGAATTTAGTGTTTGGCCATGCGGAAGCAACTCTTAATAAATGATTCCTTTTCAGTCCCACCAAATATACAGTAGAACTAGTCCTGGTTTGGCTACCGTTTGAGCTGCTTCACTGCATTTTGACCAAGATCGTTTTCTCACAATATTGTAGTATGTAACCCATTTCTCATCCCTAGTCACCATCCGTTTAATAAATAGGTCGATTTCATTCCGTTTGGCCAAGGCTTCGTAAATGGAAATTCGATCCATCATGTTTTTTGGTGTTAATTGGTGTGGCACCCAAACATGGAGCTGCTTTTTGAATCTAACTTTGCTCAAATGGCTTAAAACTGTTTTATGGTCACTCTTTAGCTCCTTGGTGATGCTACGACTACTAACAAGCTGGTCAACTTCGATTATTTCTCTGATTTTATCGACATTTTCGACGACGGGCTTGCCTGTGAGATTTGCATCTTTAACATCAAAAATACCTGAACGGAATCGACGAAACCGAAATTGCACGGAATTAGCTGTAACAGTATCGACAGCACAAACACCATTAAGAATTTCAGCTACCTGGCTTGCATTTTCGCCTTTATCAAAGAAAAACTGTAAAAAAGACCGAATTTTCTATTTGTTGTGGCTTCCATTTTTACCCTGTAACTCACAACTGAATGGACCAAACAAACAAACAAAAAAAAAAGCGAAATAATTGTTTTAGTGGTAAATGTCATCTTGACAACGAGCATAAATTTGAAATTGTTTGATCGATATTTCACGAGATATCGACACTACAGCCATTTACCGAAAAAAAATTGATTTCTTTTTCTCCAACCTAATATATATTTTTTAAATAAATTCGTCAAAATACTATTACAGGATATGTGCTATATATTTTCAACCTTCTATTAAAATACAATTAAAACACATAAATTGTTAAGGATGTTTTCAGGAGATTTCGATTACAAATATTCTAAATAAGTTAAGGTACATTCCTTATATTAATTTCAAACCTTGTTTAACACAAATAAGGCTAGCAACCAGCAAGTCATAGGCGTAACATGAAATAAAATCTAATGATTTCTTGAGGGGTTCGCCAACTACAAACCCCTCAATGGAGTGAGCAATCATTTATCAATTAAAAAGTCGTTACGTGACGATTAGCATTGCTAATGTATTACACCGATGCTGTCCAATATTCGATCAAAGGGACACAGTCTCCGAATCGAAAAGTAGAATTTTAATTTTGGCCGTTACCCATGAATTGAAAAAAAGCAATTTTCAAAGTTAAACAATTCTCGTTGGGTCTATTTATTAAGTCGTTATTCCTGCACAGTAAATTGTGTGGATTCGCTTATCAACTTTAAATTCTTTCACTAGTGGAATTTTCCACAAATAAAGTTATTTCGGTAATGAGTTTTCATTTATATCTGTCGTAGAGGAGTCACTTTCCCACTTAGATGATGGTTTTCGTTTTGTAAATTGCGGTTGAAATGTTATTAGTTCAGCGCCTTAGTTGTTATGAGAATCGATGCGAGAAACAGGAACTAAACTATTAATTTTATGTACCTAAGCTTTATTGATGTTTGATATGGAACCAAAGATTCTTTCTTTTATGATTGAATATGGAGTTATGAAGTAACATATTAAAAATACTTGAACAACAGCAACAACAAAAAATGATCTTTTTAGGTAGAAAAATGATTAAATTGATTTTTAATAGTATTACATTATATCTCAACATTTTTCTAATGAACTGTTATTTAAAAAATTATTATTATGATATACAACTAGATTTTTCTGAGAAATAAAATATACACCTTGGAATATCTATATAAATGTATTTATTAAACATATTAGTTGTTTAAGGGGTGTTGGAAGGCTACAATCATATTTTTTTTGATAATTTGAGATCTTTATTTTTCAAATTGTATAGATTTTAACCTTTCTAAAAATATCTCACATTAACCTGTAGGGTAATTAGAAGCCCTTAAAACCTATTTTTAAATAATCGTTGAAACTAGGCCACGCCCATTTGAATGGCAAAAAATGTGAACAAAGTACTTCGTTTTTATTTAAAAGTTGAACGTCTGATATAAACCAAAACATGTATCTTTTATTGTAAATTGAGCCTTTTATTTTTTTATTTCCTAACCGATTACAAGTCTTACTATATACATTAAAATCAATTTATCTAAAAATGTAAATTTTGATGTTCGATGTACCTTTTCTGAGAAATTACTGTTCACAGATATGTAATTTTTTTATAATATATTTATAATGATGGATAATATATACTAAAATGAGCTTTTTTGTAAAAAAACTCAAAAATTTTATTTTTACAAATTTTTTATGTGAAAAATGGGTCAAATTTTGCAATGTTTGATAAAATATTTCATAAATTATTAAAAAAATTCAAAATTAGCTAAAAGCTCATTTCAGTATTATGAGAAAGGTGTACTTTAATTGTATGAAAAATTTCAAACATGTACATGTAACAAATTTTGAGAAAAGGTACATCGAAAACAGCCAATTTAACAGTGTTGGTATTTATAGAGAGAGAGAGAGATTTCCAACTCCTCTTAACAATTATGACTAATACACAAGCCTCTGTCGATCACATCCTTCTACGAAATAAATGAACTTTAAAATGCAAATATTTTGAGAAATAAAGGAATTGTTTGAAAAAAAGGCACACAGTTTAATCTTTCCAGTTACGGTTTCAGAGAAAAGTTTCCCAATTTAAAATGAAACCAACTACTTTTTTGGTAGATGTGATATTCAAAATGATTAACTGTAAATACTATTTGAATTATACCTGGAACATGAACTGGAGATAGACACCCAGTAACAAACATTCCTGTCTTGATCGGATGTGCTTATAACCAGATTTACATGTACTGATTTTCAGCAAGGCTATAGAATGCAATTACTGCATCACTATTGAATGATGCGATAGAGTTTATGAAATGTTTTGCTGAGTTGAGAAGAAAGGATGTCTGTGGTTCTCCCAGATTTTGAGATATCAACTCTATGTCCTTCACAAGGAAAAATCAATGTGAATAGCCATCTACTAATGTCTTCACCTTAAAGAATATTAAAATCAAGCACACACACCAATAATAAATTAAAATGCTTCATTATATCTTACAGCAAATTTTAATGTGATAAATCTGTGATATGTATGACAATTCTTCGAAAATTAAACGAGTCAGTAAACAATACCAGGACACTTAAGGCTAGTAGAATATAGGTGAATCAAAGGATCATCCCCCTCCCCTTCTCAAATGTAAAATTAACGAAATTTCTCAAACATTTCTTGGACAAAAACTTTAGGGAAAATTACACAGGAGTACAGTAATACTCCTCATTATTTAACATTTTTCAAAGTCTTTTTTTTTATTTACAAATTACCTATTTTCTTCATGAAGAATACATTTGAAGGAAAAATTAATTAAAAATAATGGCTTACCATTTTCATAAATATTTTTAGAGTTATTTGAATAACCTTTCAATTTACTATCTGTGCAATTTTTAAAATCTTTCTTTCAATGTTATTATTTTTGAAAATTTGCTTAAATATGTCTTATATAATTTATACTAATACCTCAACATTACTTCTCTAGAATTTGTTACTGATTCATTCAATTAATTGGTTTAATATCAGAGATTTTTCAAAAAATGCCACAATAATTTTGCTTTTATACTAAGATATAATATCTCGTTACTAATCTTGAGTTTTTAACAAAAATAATTTTAAAAATTTATATTTAACTTCTTAGTATAGAAATTGGTGAACTTTGCATATTTGCTTTTAAATAATTAAGATCGAATGAACAAGTGAAGCAAGCAACCTGAAAATCATTATCAGAATAAATTTTGTTTAATACTGAACTTCATTGCAGACTCCTGACTGTAAGGATTTAGTGCGAAAAAATATCTGATATAAAAGAAATTTTATAAAATTTCATAAATAAAACAAAATTTGAAAGCAATAATATTATAATAGTACTTCATGTACAATGTTAAAGGAATCTTAAGAACACTGCTTATATGACGGAAAGAATTTTATTAAAAATATTTTTTTTTAAAAATTTACTCATACGAAGAGGAAAATGAGTTAGCTGTGTGAAAAAATATTAATCTAAAATTTATTTTTCATAAATGAAAACTGTAACAATGTTTAGGAATAAAGGTTTATCATAATATATAAACCAATTAAATAAATAATGAATTTATTTACGTGTTGGGGATTCTCTACCTGTCTTTTCCAATTAAACTGGAATGCAAAAAATGTTATGATTCTTAGAGAAACTTTAGTTTTCAAAAACAATACATGATCTTTACTTGACGAAAGTATGCCTTTGTTGAAAATAATTGCACTCCAATAGGATTTTGTGAAATTGTTTCAATATCGATATAAACGAAGGGAAAATTGTTCTAAGTCCATAATAAGACTTCACTCATAATTGAACATAGACGTGAGTTTAGTCTTTCTCCCTTCGGGATGTTCGAAAAGAATAGGAAGAGAGTACAGTTTACTTCCAGGCTTAATGACATCCCTTGGCGATGATGACTAAGAGGAACAAAAAAATCCTGATGATCTCACTCTCCCGATGCGTTGTAGTGAGAATGTACACAGAGAGACAATTTCATACATATATATACAAAGAGAGTGAGAGAGGGGGGGGGTACTTGGCCATAGATATATGATACATCAAAATTCCATGCACTAGAGTATTCTTGGTAATGCATTGAATTTTTAGATAATGTAAAACACATTTTCTTATAAACACATATCAGTATACTTTAAAAGTTTTATTTATAATTTTATTCGTTGAAATAGTAATACTACTGTAAGCAAGGATTTATTGAAAATTTTTTATGGAAGCGGTATCTGTGTTCAAGAAGTCTCAAAAGAAATTTGCACTAAAGACTAAATTTATACGCAAAAAGAAAATGCCAAACACACACTGAACTAATGTAAAATAATACTATATTTTTATTGATAAAAGCACAATTAAGAAGGAAGTTATCTATTTATTTTACAAAGAATATATGAATTTAAAATCAATACTATTTTTTGTGTGAATTGAAAAAGATATATTTTCAGATAGTATAAGTGAGGGTAATATCACTTGAGGATGAATAAAATTAGTAGTTAATTGTTAATATTTACTTAGATAAAATTGTTCTCCAAGGATTAATTGCAAAATTAATTTTATTATTTTTTAAATAATGTAGCTTCATAATAATGAACTGATATAATACTGTAGATTTCAAAATGATTTTTAGAATAGAAGATTACGGTAGCGAGTAGTATCATTTTCTAGTAGAATAACTATTTCTTATGTAAAATATTTAGTTATTTTCTCCAGTTTGAATAAAATGTTGTGATTATGTACTACTAAGAAATGATAAAAATATGAAACAGTTGTGAAAAGCAAAATAAGTACAAAATACATATGTTTGTTAAATTCTCTTGTTTCAATTGTAAAGAGGGCTTTCTTAAGTTAATAGTAAAAAAATATTTAATTTCTCTATCAAATATATATATTTTGGCACAAAACCTCAAATTGAACAATATTTAATTATAATTGGAAATACTTGAAATATAGGTAAAAATCTCCCTATCAGAATTAAGAAGTACCTAGAATAAATTCTAAGTAACATATGTAGAAACGTAGAAAAAGTATTCCTTTGGTAATAAATTAAGATTGTTAAACTATTGTATTCTTTGGTATAAGCCAAAAATGACATAATATAGAAACTGAGATTTGAAACTAATTTTTGATCTTTCTTTTTATTAAATCGTCCAAAATTAAACATGATATCTGATTTTTCCTCCACTTTTTGGTTGCATTTTTCTTCAAGCACAGAATTGAAACGCACATTTTCTTGAAATTACAGTGTTGATTTCAAATAACATACAACAGCTTTATTTCTTTTTGAATATTATTCTCTGAAGTAAGTAAATTTTTTCTATTGATTTTTAATTTTGAATTTTATTAATGGTTTTATTTATTCCCTCATAAAGCACGCAATTTATATGTTATAAAATTATTAATGGGAAATGTACCATATTATAATTATAGGCTTCAATACAACAATTAGTAATATTATTTTATTTTAATTGAAAAGATATGGTGCTACAAAAAATTTATATTAATAAGAAAATAATTATTTATCTGATAAGGATTAAAGTGGTTGATGCTAAAAGTTTTATGATAATATACAAAATTTTATGTCTGAATAATCGAACCAAAAAGCTATTTTAAAAACACATTATCATACGATTTACATTACCCATGCAGGATTTTATTCAGGATGGGAATATTAAAATTATAAATCAGTTAGTTTTGACTGTCAATAAAAATTTAAATGTATTGCATTACAATTATGTACAAATATTGTTGTAAAATTATAAACAATAGAAAAATAATTACCTCTCAATCTAATTTTATGCAAGAAAATAAATAATCTTAGTTTTAAGAAACTGTCAAAAACCTTCACTGCTGGCCACACAAAATGCAACATCAAGAAGGAAAGGAAGGAAGGTGAAATTTATTTGGTAGATAACATGTTGTATAAACATTAAACGATTAAAATTGCAGCCTCTTGTGATGTGTGGATGATGACAAAATCAGTCGTTATTGTAGCCGCCTCCATGTGGAGCGCTTCCAGCAATATCCATGTGGTCTCCACATATTGCCAAAGTTGATCTGGTGTAGCAGCGGGTGGTGTATCCCTGGCCAGTCATTGTACAAGCATGGGTCACACTTTTTCGATTGGCGATAGATCGGGAGAGCAAGCAGGCCAAGGAAGCAGTTCAATCTGATGGGTAAAGAAGGATTCTTGAACATTGCGACCCACGTGTGAACGCGCTTTATCATGTTCGAATATAGCTGATGGCAGGCGCTGAATGTAGAGGAGGACCGCAGACTCCAACTCCTAAGAGATCTAGCCCTGGCTGTTCAGTGTACCGGTAATGCGTATAAAAGGGATGCAGCAGTCCAATACAACTCCAAACCATGATACCAGGTACCTTACCAATGCAGTGATGGATAAGGCAAGAGTTTAGAAGCCTCTCATCGCGGTGTCTCCAAACTCGAATTCGATCATCGTGATGTTACAGGAAGAAGCGGGATTAATCAGTAAACACAATGTCGTTCCATTCGGTTGTCCATGTCCAACAATTATTGCACCACTGGCGGTGCAAGCGACTGTGGTTTCCAATCAAGGGTAAACGAAAGAATGGATGCCTTGCAGACATTCCACTCTGAGGGAAATGGCGTCGAATGGCAAGAGAGAACATCGAATGATGCGTAATAGACTGAATCTGTTGTGTTTTGGTTTGTGATGAGGCTGCGCGGTCCTATACTGCTGTACGCACAATACGCCTGTCATCACAGGCAGTGGTACAATAAGGTGGTGGTCCGTCGTTTCCTCATGCATCCAGCACAATCACAGATTTGCTATACAGTTTCTTGATTTCGTCCAACACGTTGACCAATTTCTCCGAAGAATAATCCGCAATCTCTGTAGACTACTTTTTTTCCTTGGTCGAATTCAAAAACTCTGTCAAAAAACCCTCGATACCACGAGGTTTACACACACACACACACACACACACACACACACACACACACAAGGTTGTGTTATAATGATAATGATTTGCATATTTCACCGCTGCCAACGCAGAATTTAAATTTTCCATGGTTTGTAAGCGTCGTTAAGGGTGCTGTATTTTGTTTGGCCAGCAGTGTATAATCGATGGCTTCTTGCTGTTGTCTTTTAACAAAAGAAAAAAAAAACATTTAAATCAAATTTTTTCAAGTTTCATTTTAAAGGAAATAAATAAAGCAAAGGTAAAATTAATAGTTTTTCTTAATTCTGAATATTAAAGGTCATACTTTACAACATTTTGGTGCTTTTAAAGTCTAATTAAAAATCTTACTTTACCATTAGAATATTAGTTATATGTAAAGCTTTGTTTTGATATTAGTAATAACTAATAATTACAAATCTTTGCTTTTCAAAAATTTATTCTAAATATTTGTAAGACAACATTAAAATATAAGGAATGCATTTTTTATTTAATAATGGGTACATTTTCCTTGTAATATACAGAAATAAAATTTTAATTAAATGACATACATGTACATTGCATTTGCATTTTTTATATTTCTAGCTTCATAAAATACAACAGCGTAAGACATACAATTTGCTAAACGTTGTACTGTTAAATTTGTTTAAAGTAAAATAATCGAATGATTTTGAAATGACAGTCGAGCTCTACTAAGGAACACGAAGAAATTTTTATTTTATGTAGCTGTATGGTTACTGATATTTATTTTCGATATGCCTCTGCAGTAAAAGAAAAAGGTTTTTTTATAAATTCTTGGTGTTTGTCAATTTATTCTGGTTCGACATTTGACCAAAGTTTCTCTAGAATGGCAAAGTATGATGCATGCGTGATCAATTCTTCTCCAATCATCAACCACATATGTTCATTGGGAGAAAGGTCAGGAAAACAAATGCACCAAGACAAAAGTGTCAAATGAAAACAAAAAATGCAACGTTTTGAGTCACTTACAGTCCAATAGTATTCTTGAATTTTGGCTCCAGGCATGATGACAAGAGGAGACAGCAATACTCCTGATTCATCTGAAAAGACTATGTCAGACAATTCATTTATCTATACCTGGTGTTGAAGAAGATTCTGAAATGTGTTCGACTAACATCCCTGATCTTCGATAAGTTAAAATTATATCTTCTTACGTAGAAAAGAGAGAAAATAAAATTCTGTTAGCGAAAAAACAGTTTCTCTTTCACTGTTTAAAAATCCCGTTTGTAAGTATACCTCATATTTCAAGCCTCAGTGAAGCGAGTCATGAAATTGCTACTTTTGCAAGCATCATCGATACCCCAAGCGAAGCTTTAGATGTCAGTTAATGTGAATTATGGAAAAAGTTTACATTCACAAATAGATAAATGAGGTAATAAGGGGGTAATGCAAACAGAATACGAATATTTTGCTGTATAGTGTTTCAGCATTTTTAAAGCTTAGGTTATAAATGTGTGGTTTCTAATTGTAAAAATCGTAATAAAGAAAATGAAAAAAAAATGGAGGAATACAAGCGAAAAATATTTTGAAATTTCGTTCCTTATATGTCATATCTCTCCAGTGAACAAATGAGAAATATATATAAAAATATTTTTTTCTCAGATTATTTAGCCACAATTAAAAGAAATATAATATTTCGGCAAATGCACTAAGTCATCATATTGTTATTATAATATACGTTGTGTTGTGTGCGTGAAACTAAATTTTGCTAAAATCTCAAATTTGAATACATTCTTTAAATTTTTAAAAGTTTCTTTTCTTGTTTATTAACTTAAAAGATAATAAATATGTATTCAGAATTTTTTTTCAGAATTTCCCTTTGTTAAAATATTAATGGGTTGAAATGACACTTTTATGCACGGGGAGATAATCACTATAAGGCTGTACCTAAAATACTGATAATCAATAAATTATAAAGGCGTTAACCAAGGTATTTAAAAATGATTTTATTGATAAATATAAATTTTCAAATGCTATTGTTTGAAGTATTAGAATATATAATTGATGATGTATTAAAGGGTATTACACTTTAAGGGAATATATAAATGAAAACATTTATTTATTTTATTTTTTTTTTTACAATCCATACGAATGAGTTTTGAATAATATTAAACTGATAAAAATCATAAACTCGGATAGAGTTGTGACATTATTTGAGAATTAAAGCAAAATATGTATTTTGTAAGTTCATAGGTAATTTGCATAAAAGGTTTTTGTTATCGTGTCCTTAGTTGGGCCTCTTAGATTGATTAACTGAAAATATGAAATGTACTTTTCTTCGAGAAATGGAATTTTCAATTTTTAGTAATGTTTTTTCAGAATGCAAATTTTTGAAACAGAACGGCATTCTTTTAAAATGAAAAATCATTTTGAAAAGATAAGTATAAAAATATTAGCATATTTAATAATCATAAGTTATTTATTTATATATTATATTATAAAAATATACACTGAAGCGCCTCTGAATTAGGCTATGCAAACTATGTAGTGTTGTGCAATCTTTTTACCCAACTGAGAGTGCTATGGTAACTGCATATATAGCACGTACTGTGGTTGTTCTGAGTTGTTGGAATTGCCAGTATGGGTAAACTGCCTGATTTAGACGTCTTCGATCGTGAACAAATCGTAGGAGTGCTATGCATTGGCCATTCAATTTCCTAAGACTTCAGACAGCTAGATTTCCAAGGTCAACAGTGTCAAGAGTATACCAAGAATACATGAATGGTGAACAAAAAGAAAAAAAAAAAAAAACCAGCGATCGGGCAAACTGCATAGGACAATTAGCTTTGATATTGCGTGGAGAGAGATGGGTCAGGCGTATTGTAAGTAGCCAGCGAAGCCAAACATAAGCTCAAAGTACCACTAAGTTGAATGACGGTGTCAGTTGTATAGTCAGTAAACGGACTGTGCAACACTCACACACCGTATGAGTTTCAGGAGCCCTCAACCCATGAAAGTACAATTGCTCAATACTCGCCATTGGGCTGCATGTCTTACCTGGGTAAGAGAGCACGGAGACTGGAGTATAGAGGACTGGAAACGAGTAGCGTGGATTAAAGAGTCTTGTTTCCGACTGCTTAAGGCCGACGGGATTCTGAAAATACGGCGTCATGCTTATGATGCCATGGATCCAGCGTGCCAGGTTGGAACTGCACAAGGAAATGCTGGCTCATTCATGGTATGGAATGTTTATTCTTGGCACTATATGGGATGTCATATGATGTGATGGTCTTCTCGACGACTGGTCTGTCGTGGGGGTCCTAAGCCTAGCAGCCGTGTAAATTACGTCCTGCTATCCACTGGTCGCAAAACCACCTTATAGTCAAATCAGAAATCTACTTGACTAGCTACTCATCAAGCTGACCACCCAATTTCCATCATCTCGATGATTCCTCCCCTCTCGAACTCTGACAGCTGCTCAAATTTTCTTCGATGACAGCATAACGGCATGTCTATCTCCCTGTTTCCTTTTCAAAAGATTAGGTACACACAAACAAGCTCTGCTTATCTGTTTCATACTCCAAGGAGAACAAAATTCAACTCCCTCTTGTGGCATTACGTAATGTGCATTCACGCTGTACTTATAATCATTTGCATATATGTCCAACTTGTGCCTTCATGTCAAGTTTCGTTACGATCCCACAATTATTTCTTGGTGCGCAAACTTTTATGGCAATGAGTGTATATTATAAAAGGATAAAGTATATTTTCATTTGTACGTTTTATTTTGAAAGATTGTTTCGTTAAGCCGTTTTTACATGTGTTACTTTCTTTTTAAAATAAAATGCATTTAATATATTATATATTTATTTATCAAATTGTATTTTTACTACTTATATTAATATACAAACATAAAATAAAGTTAATATTTGGTTTGAAATCAAATGCAATACATTTACAAAATGTTGTTTTCTTTCATATACATCTACATGAGAAACTAAATGACAATAGTATTTATTAATTGCTTTGAAAAGAGCAAAATTAAATGCGTTTTAAAATAAATTAAGGGAAAATTGATGATGCTTGTAAATTTTGTTGATGCATTGTTTTCACGTGAAATTAAAGATAAATTTCTTTCACTTGATATTAATAAGAGAAAAATGAATTCCAGATAATTTTTTTTTTATTTGTACTAATTCAAATAATCAATAATATGGAAGAAGAAATAATTATTTTGAGCCTTCAACAAGTCATGCACAGATATGGATAGATTCTGATCTTATAATAATTAGTGGTTTATTAAGGTATTTAAATAAAGAAAGTGACTCACACCATAAATTTTACGAACATTTAATATAGCAATTTTTTTAAAAAAATGCAAAGTGTAATAATAAAATGACTACAAGGTTTCAGAATAAGAATTCAACGACGCAATATTTTATACTTAATAAAGAAAAGAATTTTGTTTGAAAATTTTTCTGTGAAAGACAATTTTAATTCTGTACTTTTGTATGTCCTTTTTTCCTATCCTAAATGATTATCTACGATACACTGTGTGCAAGATTTACGGCGGAGACGTATTTTTGCAAGCGAGAAAAATGTTTCATATCTCTTAAAATAAATTTCTTTTTTATGAAGTAATAATTGGATTTAGCAAGTATCACTCTAATATATATTTATATATATATATAAGGCTTAAAAGGAAAAATTTTTCAATATTCGCAAGTAGAACGTAATTGAGATCTATAGGGAAAACTAAAGAGAAAAGGTTTGCCTCAACTTAATTTCAGAAGCAGCGCTGCGCTTCATAATTCGCTTCTAACAGGACTAGAATAGACACAAAAGCATTTTTTTATTAAAAAAAAATGGTGTAGCTTATTCGTAGAATCTCTGCCTTGCAGTGATGTATCCAATTTAATACTTAGAGCATACGTAAAGGGGAGGCATATTTCGCTTCCTAAATTGTTAGGTTTTAAAAAAAATTGATTTAATCTTTAATATCGAATTTCGGAATGTTTAAATTAAAATGCTTGAGCGTAAAAATGTTATTCTCTTTCGAGTAAATGAGATGATTTTTTTGTTATTAGTGCTAAACTTGTTTGCGATTTCCTGAGATGTATAAAAAACGCAATTTCTTGAATTGAAAATATATAAGATGATTTACACATTTTTTTTTTAATAAAAAGGTTGGATCGCTGCGTATAATAATCTGTAGATGATTAAGAATATATTTTAAATTAATTTTTCCTTTCTTCAAGTTTGATGGCAATCAAAAAATTAATTGGCTTATTTAATTTGCTGTACCTTCAAATATCTTTTTTTTCAATCTGATATTAAAAACAAACTAGCTGTATGACCTCGCATTACCCGAACTTTTTCGTGTGTATAAATTTTTGCCCATATATTTTCCCCTTCCTATCTTGGTGTCAGAACTTCCTGGTATCTGCGTGATCTCTACATTATAATGATATTAAAATTACCTTCTTTGAAGTTTCTTCCACCTCTTGTTTCCCTTTCGCTTAGCCCGACATTGCACGGGCTTTTCCTGAGAGCATAACTTTATCCCTATAGAAATTTCCTCTTTCCCTCCCGACTCCAGCACTCCTGAAGGTGGATGGAGGGTATACGCGATGTGAAAGATTTCAATATTTGTGTGATTAAAATTATCTCTTTCAAAATTTCTTCCTCTTCCTTCCTTTTCTCCTTGTAAGACGGTTTGTTTTTCCCTTCCTTTTAACTCGGCGCACGGGCCTTTTCGAGTAAAAAAGACGTTTTCTCTCTTTTTTTCCCCCAAGGATAACATCTTTCTTCAAATTTTCATTTTAGATTAATAATTTACCAAATTTCTTCCACCTCTTCGTTTTGTTGGTCGGCTTTGAGTGGAATATATTTTTATAAAAACACAACAGCGTGTTTCACAAAAACAAGGGATAGGTTTGCCTACGAACTCTCTGAAAGTTGTCTTTCCCCATATGCGCCATAAGCCCTCAAACTCTTGAATTCTGGAATTTGGCAATTGTTTTCGCTGTATTTTTACGGCTCCCTGAAACGAAAAAGTATATTTTAAAAAAATATTTTTATGTATAAAAAAGACCGACAGAGATAAAAATTTTCAAAACTAAAGAAATCCATAAGCTGTTAAATATGTTTTACAATATTCCGTTTCAGCTTAACTTGGAAGCGTTGGAAATGGTAGAAAATGTACCAATGTGCCTAAAAAATAATTTTATTAATTTTGGAATTTGAATTAAAGAAAGTTCATAGATAGTTGTATAAAAGCCCCTTTATTGTAGAAATTTTGTTTTAATAAAATATTTCAAATAATCACACTTTGAAGCTTTTATTTTTTAATCAGTGCATGAATTAAATCAAAACAGCTATGTCATGAAATTTTAGTTTTTGCTGAAAACCAGTTTTCACCGCCAACTTATGTCATAGTTGTAACAGTTACATTGTTTCAACAATGCAGACAAATCGAAGTTGGTTTCAAAAATCGTTTTTTTAACATTTTAATTAATATCTTTTTACCCATTGCAATATTGGAATTTAAATGGTTAAAATGGATTCTTCGGATAATTTCCCGTCTTTTGGTACCTTCGGTGCGCTTCTGCGTCTAGCGCTTCTTGAGAAGATAACCTCTCAATATATATATATGTGTTTGTTTACCTTCGTTTTGCATGGCCCACAGGCTAGCTTTCACGGGCTTTTTCCAGTGTGTTACTTTTTGCGCATGGAGATTTCCCCCTTCCCATCCCAATGTCAGCGCTTTTTGATGTGTGCGTGATTTCTATATTAATGTCATTAAAATTCCCTTTTACGAAATTCCTTTCACATATTTGCTCCGTCAGATAGGTCTGTCTCCTCTCCGTTTCCTGAGTATAACTTTATCCCTATTTAAATTCGATTGTCCTCTTGACGCCAGAACTTCTGGATGTGTGTATATGAGCACTGTGAGTAATTTCTATATTTATATCATTAACATTTCATTTTCCGAAATTTCTTTCGCTTCTTTTTTTGTCAGACAGGTTTCTTTTTCCTCTGTTTAGCCCGGCATTGCAGAAGCCTTATCGAGTATAAAACTTTTTTTCTCTTTTTTTTTCTCCAGGGATAATATTTTTCTTTAATTTTATATTTTTGATTAATAATTTACAAAACTATTTAGTTCTATTCACAAGAAAAAAAAGTGTGTGTGTACTTATGTACGCATGTAAGAAGTTATACTTCTTTGGCGTAACAAGATTAAAATTTTTCTAAAAAATCTTTAGCAGGGCAAGCTGGGCCAAGGGCGAAAGGCGGTCACGAGCAGAATTGAACGATACTAACCTTCAGTCAATTGGACCAGCCCCAAACCTGAGATAATCACGATTTAAATAAATTTAAACACACCCGCACAGGGACAATAGGACCAATAACATGTAGGGGGGTTTCAGACTGTATCTGGAGAAGAAGTGAACCGAATGTGACACCTGGGACCTCATATTGAATGTATTTAAAACAACATTTAAAACAAATAAATGAAATAGAAGCAGGGCACCCAGCAACTCGAAACTGGGCCTGGTTATGAGCAAACTCAAGAGGAATCCATTAGAACCGGTCCGGAGTCTGTAGTTGCAAATGGGGTGACGCTACCTAGGGAAAGGAAAACGAAATTAACTACCCCCGGAGTAGAACAACTGTGACTTAAATATTCACGTACTTCCCAATGATACACAGAGTAGTAGGTGATCCCAAAGTTTCATCCTTCTATCTTTGTAATATCGTTACGTCATCAAAAGATCGAACCCCATAGGATACACATGGGGATTCTAATTTTGGTGATAATGCTCCCCCCTAAGCCCACTATCTACACACGAATTAAAACAGATGAAACAGCTCAACGAGGATAACCTATGGTCCGAGATTCATTAACGAATCTCAAAAATCCTTGAAGCTATGTGGGATTTAAACAAATTATTTATAACTTTAAAATAATTTTAAAATGTTAAATATGGGTAAAGAAATGGGGCTATGGTCCTAAAAAGTATATATCTAGGATGCTCATAGGAAGAACAATCGAATACAGCCAGGGCGGTCAATCAAGGTGGCATAGGATTCGAGTTATTTCTCTGGAAGCCCTGTAGGGGGGAGGGGGCCAATTCCACATAAAGCTCGCGCTAATACGAAGAAATGGTGGACCTCCAGAAATCATGTTCCTAGCTCAATTCCTTAGGGTGTGTGTGGGGGGAGGGGTGAAATTTTTTCCAGTCCCCATACGATTAACAGGGGAGCTATTTTATAATTAAATAATAAATTTAGTAATGAAGAATTAAAAAAATTACAGCTTTAATTTTTATGAAATCATCAGTCTATATCCATTTTCGTTAAATAATAATAATTATTATCGTTAAATATTGAAACCACTTCTTATTTCTAGATTTTTAATTATTCGATTAAAAGTATAAAAATATAAGAAAAGAACTATAGGAGAAAAAAAGCCTAGTAATGCATTAACATGCACTGTATAAAGAAGATTAAAAAAGAAAATAATACTATTTGATAAAAATATTTCAGTATTGTTTTATATTTTTAAGGTTTTTCAAGAAATCTTTTAAGAACTAAGAAACTTATCAGTTGTGATGAATTATAAAAAAACTAAGCTCACGTTTCTTATTTTATGCATAAAATATTGAATAAACTCTTTGTTAAAATTTAAAATAATAAATACTATTTGTGGAATTTTTCTTACTTTCATTCACACTATGCAAGAGAAAAAAAAACATAAAAAAATTTATCTGACAGAAACATTTCAAGATGTTTTTCTTATATATTGAAGATTTTAATTTCAGTGGTTTTTTGAAGTATCTTATAAATTAAGAAGAAAGTTAATAAGTGGAAGAAATGTTTATAAAGACCGAATAGTGTGCTTCCCATCAACAAGGAATAGGTTTGCCAACGAAGTCTCCCATAGTTGTCTTTCCGCACATGCTCCTTAAGCACCCAAATTTCTTTATTTTTGTGGTAGGTTACCGCAATTAATTATTATTGTCGTTTGGTGATTTTGGCAATTTTTTCGTTGTATTTTTACGACTCCTAGAAAAGACAAAGTATTTTTTTTAAAAAATAGTTTATGAGTGAAAAAGGTCAAACGATAGTAAGTTCAGTGATTCAGTGCAAGTTCAGATAAAAGTTTCAGCATGATTGAAGGAAGGAAAAATCATTAAATAACTTTTCGGCTCCAATAAAGTAGTTTATTCACATCAAAACTGAAATTTATCGGGAAAAATGTGTTCAAATACATGAAATGGTGAAAAAAAAAAAATGATGAACGATTCATTGGACTATGTCGAAGTACACTTAAAGAAACTATTTCATTCACGTTATGTATTTATTTTAATGAAGCTACTAAATGTTAGAAATTCGTATTTCACAAATATTAATCTAACCCAAGAGTAAAAGACTGAAATGGTACTTACTGTGTTAGTTATACAGAGAGTAATCTCACTTTTTATTGCTATGTTGAATATAAGTGAGAATCTTAGTTCATGCGATGTGGTATAGAAGTAAGAAAGATGCACATAAACTATTATCATTTCTTATAACTAAGAGTGGTTAAGAATTACGAGGCTATATTTTATAAATCTTTGCTTTATTCTGGAGCGATGACTAATTAAATTCGATACGTTCGGAATCATTGCTTTTATTTTGAAGGAACTGTCGAACTTTGTTTTCTTAATGTATAAAATTTTAATTAAATTGAAATTATAATACGATTTTTTTTAAGGAAAAATATTAACATTTTATTCATATGAAGAATTATTTTGTGTAAAGATTCAAACATATTTTTATATTATAAAATGTTCAGAAGGAATTTGACTTTCCATAAAATTAAAAATGGAAGGGTGATGTTAAAGAAAGTGGAATAATAATATTTTTTGTTCTAATTATATCTATCGGAGCTCAAAATAGACCTCTGTAATCCTGTTATCATGGTTGCGAACCCATGACTGGCGTTGTTACTATTGTATCATTTGTTTAAATCCTAATGCCCCTAAAGACGTAATGTGTGAACTAATGCACATTTAATCAGAAGTTTTAAGTCCTTACGTTGGTAAGAAGGGAAAGTTTGGAGAGTAGAGTACCAGCTTTAATGCCATTTTGGCCACTTACTTGTGGTGCCAGTTTATAATGCTCACTCTCTGTCTTGCCAGTTGTTTCTAAGAACAACGTGAATAAAAAATCAATCATTGCGATCAAATTCATTTGTGAAATTTTATAACAGTATCGAAAAAAAGATAGAAAATCCATTATTTAAGTATCAGTTTTATTCATACATTTTTAATTTTAGCAATTAAAACTACAAGGAATTATTTAAAATAAAATTATTGAATTGACTACAATGCTATTTTTTATGGTCTGAAGTATAATTAATTGAATATTACTAATAGAGAACAATTAACTCTCAAAGAATATTAATTTTGATAGAATAAGTAAAAAAGTCTAATAACTGAAACTATAGAAAATTAAAATTCTTACATACTTTTCTCAAAAAGTCTTAGAAATAAATTAAAACTTGCTAGCTTGTATTCTGGAATTAGAATTTAAATTCATTGAAGTTATAAGAAAATAATTTTTTTTCTACATTGTGTGAACTAATTATCATTTATTTCACCATTGAATTAAGACGAAAAATGTATAAAAAAGGAGGCCGAATATATTTATGGATAGACTATTTTTCCTGATACTAAGGTATTCACCTAACAGAGAAAAAATTCCTCAATACTCGGATAATTGTTACCATTTAGCAAATATAACATTTGGCAACACTTTAACCAACAATATTTAACAAGTTACATTATTACCATGTTAAGGTAAAACTGAAAGAAAGACACCAGATGTTCATAAATAATTAAGTCAAATTTCTGAAAGGAATATTAATTTTATGTCTCTCATAATAATGAGTTTCTGAGTCAGTGATAATTAGGATGCAGAAATAGTAAATGCTCTTGAATTGAATTCATTATGAAACTCATTGTAAATGTTTTTAGCCAACATATTAGGATATGTTTTGTTGGGTGAAATGATTACCTAAATTTATTGCAGCAGATTTTATAATAAACAGAGCTTAATTATTTATTATTTCTTATAATTAAAATTAAAATGAATTAGAATAATTTCGGTAAATCGTGTTGAGGATTTCTCGTTTTTTATTCGTGTCTATGCCACATTTCCAATTTGTATAGAGATCCAGGGAACATGCCATGGAAAAATACCATTGTTGAATACATTTAACTGAAAAACGCTCTTGTTTTCTGAAGTGAATGTCAATTGCATGTCGAGTAGTCATTGAAGATTACTATGTTGCATTTACACTAGTAGGTTTTCTTACGGTATTAATTTAATGTGGAAAAGGAAGTTTATATTTCCATCTTTGGTGCTAAGGGTTTGTATGCATAACCGCGTAAAATATAGAGATAATTTACATGGGTGATTTTTTTCCATTTTTCGGAACATTTTTTTTATTTTTAAAAAAAACATTTTTTTTTTTTTATTTCTGTCGATCACTTGAAAATAACCAGCAAAAGGAAGTTCTGTAAGAAACTGACAGAAGAAAATATTGCATTAGAAATTTTCTTTGCAATAAAAAGTAAATCCAATAACTGGCTTAAATTTCCCACTGAATGATACTCTTATTGTGGATTTTCTACTATTTCGGATCATTTACATCATTCCATTTAGCTGCTTCTGTGAATTCTAATGTTATATAAATTAGCCTATATATGCAATGAGCAAATAGGATACATCAGTTTGGTATAGGAAAATAACTTTTAATATGAGGTATGATCCCCCGAGGAGCAATATACAATTGAACGTTGTGTGATGCTCTTTTTTTTTAATTACGCAGTCTATTAATTCTGTAAGAAGTGCGAGCCAATGCTATTCCATGGCTCTTGAGAGCATGTCTAGGGTCCTAGGGGGCGAATTGAAAGAAGCTACACTTCGTTCTAGAGCATTCCAAGCATGATCAATAAAGTTGAGGTCCAGTGATCGAGCTGACTGTTACATTCACTGAATTATTTTCTTCTCAAGATAAGTATCTTCGATATGAGGCCCGTGTGTCTCGCTTTATAATCCTGTAGCACGAAAGAATCCCTTATTGCCCCAGCATAAGGGTGCACATAAATATCCAGGATGTCAACATCTATAGGTGTGAAAATTAACACTTCCAAAGGAAAATACACGGATGTTTGTCCATCCAGCCAAAGCGATCCTATCCCAGACGCAGACATTTCCTGATCTGTATGCAGCTTTTTCACGGATGTGTCATGAATGATAATGGTTTCTAGGTTCTCTCCAAATGTAAATATGCCTACTATTGCTTTCGAGGCTAAAGCTGGAGTCAATTGTAAAGATAACAACTTTTTATTGATCACGCGTACAGTGTGGATATATTGACATACCTACCGCAAATGTTTCCACATATGGCGTGACTTGAGTGGGCGTAAATGCTTGGTCGCCTCGCATAAAGACCACGTTCGTAAAAATTTCGAGATACGGTTGACTTTGATACCAACGCTTCGGAGCCTACAGTGATAAAGGATCTGAGTGAAGCCGGAGTTACAGTTCTACTTTCGTGTACATGACAGATATCTGCCATCGACACTCGTGACCGTCTTTTTCTGAACCTCCTGGATGCTAAATGCATGGTTAAAAATTGTTTCCAAGGTCTACGAATCACAGACAAACTCACATTAAACCATCTAGCCACTTCCATCTGGCTTTGCCCAGCCTCTAATCTCCTACTAGCTCGCCATCACAGTTCTTCGGTCAAATGATACCTGGAGGTCCTTATTACAGTTTCGCTGTACCGGATTTCTAAAGTCTGACTGTCAGCGAAAATTGCCACCTTTCTCTAGGACATCCATTTTTATGCTCCTCACAAATAACGTATTCCGACTGTATCGCCACTCTTTCACATAATGTCATATCGTTCAGCTCCTTTTACTTATCAACATATTCCGTTGTGCTTATTTTTGGAGGAGTTATGGTTATACATATATATCATATACAAAAACTATCGACTTTAATAACATCTAAATATATTAAATCTAATGGTTTCATAAATCTAACGAAGTAAAACATTGAAAAAAAGATATATAATTGGATATTTTTGATAAAAAATCAGCATTTGTTCCCTTCAGTGGGTTGATAAATGAGTACCAAGCTTGTTTGGGAACTTAACACTAGGGTTTCGCGTTCACTGTCCACACCTGATCGGAACATCATGCACCTCAGGGCCCAAGGTCGAGTATAATGAGCACAGTAGATCTTGGCTCTCATGGGATATTGCGTCACTGAGTTAAGTTATTGATAAAATGTAAAATAGCTACAGTTGTATAAAAACAAGCTTTTATACTTAGGAATTAAGATTGAAAGGTTAAATACAGTTTTAAGCTCAGCCAAACTTCTCCAGTATTTTCCTATACCAAAGAATTGCAAGAAAATGAAAACAGTCTAAAAGTAAGATTCTGTAAATACTAAAGATTGTAAAAAATATACTAAAAGATTAAGATTAAAAATATATTAACTTAGCCACCAATGTCAAATTTCAGGTTAAAAGTATCTGCATAACAATGAATATTAAATTTAATTTTGAATAATAAATATCTGTTTGGCATACACTGCAAAATACTTTAAAATATGTTAAATATTATGAGACTTTTACAATAAGATTTCAATTCTGTTTTTACAAAAGGTAAGATTAATTATTTATTAAGAAGGAAAAAATATATAAATTAAAAATGCTTAGAAAATTGTGTTAAAAAAGTCGCCTGAAAAGAAAGTTGATATAAGGTATAAAAACACCTTTTTTCTGAAATAATACTTAGGATTCTCCCTTATTTTGCAGACTCTATCTTGTAAAAACATCTTTTAGGGGATTTCTTTTGACAAATTTAGATTTTCTTTATTACATTTTTTTATCTTCCAAAATAATTTTTTCTTATATTTTGATTAGCGATTCCATTTTTTTCTGATTTGGACGTTAGAAGATTTATTATCGCTCATATTGAACTTTAACTTTGACTTTTCAATTTTTTTTTATTTCAACATTTTATGTTCGTCTACTGCTTAAAGTTTGCTCAATATTTGGCATGGTGCAATTAATGTATAACTAATTAAAAATAAATTCGATTCAAGAGATCAAGATTTGCAGCTTTGTTTCGAAGCAGTAATTTTCCATTCCTTGCAAATTTTTACTTGAATACCACTATACATCTATCTATCTATCTATATATATATATATATAATAAAAGTAAATAAAATTTTATTTTTATTGTTAAAGCACTTTCAAGTTTTCAAGTGTTAAACCGTAAGGGAATGAAACCATATATTTAAGGATGTCTTTATAAAAACGTAACGTTTTTAAACATGCATTGTTTAGTCCAAAAAATTTCAAAAACAATTTTTTTTAACAATAAGCCTAAGCAATTTACTCTTATATATATTAAATGGTTTAGACATAGGTCATTCTTGTATAAAAATTATATTTTTAAGGTTGTTGCAGTCATAGAAAAGATGGGGTGGTTCTTACAATTTTAGTTGAACATTTATTTAGTTACTTGAAAAACAAACATCATACAAACAGCAACTTCACACGACATTCAAATACATGTACATGATAGCGATTTTTGCTCACTCTGAAGATTTCAGTTTCCATAAACTTTGTAAGCAGAAGCTTTTAGAATCATATGATTTTCGATAAATATTGATTAGGATAAAAAGGTAATGTAAGATTGCATCATCCAATTTCACGAACGTTAACGTGTTGATTTTTCGGAGACAGAGTTGTAGTTATTTCCCTTTAGGTGGGTAAATTAAAAATTATTTGTCACGCTAGGTTTTGAAAGGCTCAAGACTATTTGGAAATACTATCCCTCGAAAAAAAATTTACCAGTTGATTCAAAAATAATGTGACCAATTTCCGAGTAACATACATTTTTATCGAACTAAGTTATTTACATGAAATTTTCAATGTGGTTTCCTTTAGCATAGTGCACTTTGCATAAACATTTCGGCTGAACCAAAAAAGATTTTTTACCATTTTGGGAAGTATTGTTTCTACTTCCTTTTTCGTTGATTTTGAAGTCCTTGAAGTGTTCTTACTTTACGCCTATTTAAATGTTTTTTAAGTATCCCCTTTAAAAAAATCTCAAGTAGCACAGTCAGGAGATGATGGTAATCATTACTTAGGAGGAAGAAAATTTATATTTTTATCTTTCAGTCATTTTATTGTTGATTTTATAGTATGACTTTGAGCAGAAATTTGGGGAAAAACAAAGTTTACATGGGGATAAAGACGTTTACTTTTTTTAGATCAAGTGCTTTAAAACTTTATACTGGTAGTATTTAGCCTCAAATTTAGCTTTTGGTTCAACAAAAAATGGTTTTGCCAAGCCTTGAGTGGACATTCCCATTCATATCATAACACCTGACGGCCAACTTGCTTTTTGCAAAAAAGCAGCGTCTTTGCGAAATTTTTGAGTGAAATATATTGTATCTTCGTTTTGCCAGTAGTGAAAGACAGATAAAACAGTGCTTCATCCAAAGTTATCCATGCTTTGTATCTACTTTTGCGTAACATTAAATATAGAGGCCAAGAACATTTTCTTGGTTTTTCTACTGTCTTAACAGATATTTGAAGACAGACTGGTTTGTTCACTCTTTTATAGTCATCTTCTTTTATCTGCTGACAAATTGTTGATTGCAATACCTGTAGTTTCTTTGCTGAAGTTCTTTGAGGCAGAAAATTTTCTACAACGGTAAGTCTTTTAAGCTTCTTTTTTTTCATTTTCCTTAAGGAATACCTTTCAACCACATTTTTTTCTTGGAGCTTTTAATTGCCAGCCAAATTTTATTTCTTTTGAAAGGTTAGATAGTAATCCATTAGCAAAATGTCTTTTCTGATTTTAAATGCTTTATTTATAACAGAATTTCAGCAAACATTCTTCAACGCTTTGAAATTTTGTTTCGGGTTTGAGGATCTAATTTCGGAACCATATTCTAATCCACTGATAAAAATTGTTAGATTGGTAATTTAAATGTTTATTTTTAAAATGTAGCTCCCAGTAAAGCAATAAAAATTATCATTCATATTTACTTGCTTTTTAAAGTGGTCATTTGAATTTACTGAATTTACTGGTTATTTGAATTATACCTACACAACTGCATATATACTGTTTTTATATATGCATATTCAGATATTATGCAGGTGTATATAAGTATATATGTATGTATATACTACGTGTGTCACTTTGTAAGCATACATAATGCTATTGTTGTTTATCATGAGCTTCGAAAGATAGAAAGTATTCACAAATATATTTTGTAAATGTTTGATTATTTTTGAATTGAAAAATAAATATTCTATAATCAATGATTTTGCTTAAAAACAGTAATGAATTCTTCTGAATTACACTTTGACTTCTTTCATTAAAATTAAGCATACGTTACATTCTAAGAGAGTACTAGCTAGATAATTAAATTTGAAATTTATTAATCAGAAGTCTAGTTTTATGCCTGCAGTTAGTCTCATTCAGAAACCATTGAAATAAAATTATTAACTGAGTGGAGATGAATTGGTAACGTTAACAAAGATTAATTAATTGATGTGCAAGCTTAGGACTTTAGCTAATCAAAGTGAATTAGAAAATGCATAAAACATGAATAAGATCTAATGTCTTTTAAATAATGACTTTGATTCCCTCTAGATTCCTTCCACCCTCCCTTGTTACTGTCCTTAAACATGACTTTTCATATATTTGTAGACTTTTATTTTTGTAGACATAAACAGGGAACAGATATTATTGAGCTTAAAAGTAGAATCTTGTCAAATTTCTATTTTCGTTTCATCATTATTAAAGTATAATTAAAACACAGTTTGATTTACTAATGATATATTTTGATATTTGGTTTCCTACATTAACGCTTGAAATAACAATGGATAGCATTTTTACTTAATGTATTAATATTTACTCTAGAATAAGAATTACTCTTTTAATAACATATCATAAAAGAAGATTTATTTATAAGCAAATGCTTGTAAAATAGCTCACAAATTTAACAATCTGAGAATTTTTTTTAAGCAAATAAAATGTTTTAAAGATTTTAAATTGTGTAGCACATATAATAAACGTGCTTAATATAATAGAAACCAAAAATTGTAATGATATAGAAAAATTTAAGGTATCCGACCAAGTTCGGAACCGGGATTTTAAAAAAGAGTATAAATGGATAATTTTCATGATATTTAGTGTTACTTAGATTAAAATACACGTATAAAATTATTTTAAGGACATTTTGACAAAAAAAAATTTATTTAAATACAATATTTCGGCAAAAAATTAACTTAGAATAACCTTTTTTCAAATTGTTCTCCTTTTGTGAAAAATCCATCTATTACAATAATATTTTGCCTGTATATAGCTCAGACTTCTGTTCAGAGGCTCAACTATGATTTTTGAAAAATTCACATTATTTTCAGAGTTACCACTAATCAAAATAATTATCGGCGTTTTTTTCTTGAAGTTTCTCTCCTCTGTTGTCGTAAAACATGGATAAACCACTTCTAAGTTATATATTTCAAAAAATATAATTGAGCCTCTGTACAGAGGTCTGAGTTATATACAGGAAAAATACTATTATAATAGAAGCTTTTTTTCACAAAAGGAGAATATTTTGAAAATGGGTCATTCTATATTCATTTTTTGTCAAAATATTGTACTTAAATAATTTTTTATTGTAATACTATTCTTAAAACAATTTTATATACATTTTCTAATCTAAGTGACACTAAATATCATAAATATTATCTATTTATATGCTTTTGCAAAATCACTGTTCCGAACGTAGTCGGATATTTTAATGTACAATATTTGATCGATTTCATAGTTATAGATTTGAAATTTTGAGGAGAGTAAAAATTTGTTTTATCCATTAAAAAACAATATTCAGAAATAATTCTAGCCTCTGAAGAAGATATAATTGATAATTTTAAATCTACGTTTCTGTTTACCATATTCATTGCTCTAAGACTTAGAAAGGAAAACTTCTCGAGGGTACAGGCTACTAGTTTTTTCAGGTTGTTGTGGTCCATCTTGTGGCGTAGGTGTGGTGAACTAGAATAAGGTCTACAATTTTTAGTATAACTTAATAATAAATGTATGGAATATGTACTTATCTACATAACTGCAATAAAAAAAAACTTACACCTTTTAGACCGCATTTAAGGTATCCGACTACGTTAGGAACCGTGGTTTAAAAAATAGCTCAAAAATTGATAACTTTCATGATATTTAGTGTCACTTAGATTAGAATACATGTATAAAACTGTTTTAAGGACATTTTGACAAAAACATTTATTTAAATACTATATTTTGGCAAAAAATTAACTTAAATAAACCTTTTTTCAAAATGTTCTCTTATAAAAAAATGCTTCTAAAATAATAATATTTTGTGTGTGTGTGTTTATGTAAAGTAAAGACTTCTACAGAGAGTCTGAACTTTTTTTTGAAAAATTCACATTATTTTCAGAGTTACAACCAATTGAAATAATTTTTGGCGTTTTTTTTCTTAAAATTTCCCCCCTCTGTTGTCGTAAAACATGGATAAACTCACTTCTAAGTTATATACTTCAAAAATTCTAGTTGAGCGTCTGTACAGAGATCTGAGCTATACACAGGCAAAATATTATTATAATAGAAGCATTTTTCACAAAAGGAAAATATTTTGAAAATGGGTCATTCTATGTTCATTTTTTGTCAAAATATCGTGCTTAAAAATTGTTTTGTTGTATTAATATTTTGAAAATAATTTTATATACATTTTCTAACCTAAGTGACCCTAAATATCATAAATATTATCCATTTATACGCTTTTGCAAAATCTCGGTTCCGAACGTAATCGGATACCTTAAAGCAAAAGCAAGATACAAACATAATAATAGCTACAATTGTAATAATATCAAATGATACATTTATTATCGAACAGTTCAATATACATAAAGAAGTAAAACATATTTATTGAAAGTTAGTTCTTGTAATTATAGTCAATAGAAAACTTAGTCTGCGTACTGTCAGTTAGTTTTTGATATTTTGGTACATAATTTCTAAATGTTAATCTTCAGGCGAACTGAACAACATGACTTGGTGGTCCATTGGTAAATCACGATCTACTTCGTGCCCACTCTTGTTCTAAGATATCATGTATTATAACTTTTTAATACTTAGAAATTCCTGAAAGCCCTTACGATTCGTAAATCAATTTTGATTAACACAGAGTTAGTATCTTTTATTCTAAAGAAAGAAATGATGATCCTTAACTTACTTGATGAAAATCAAGATACACAAAAAAGGATTTTACTGTATGTAAAAAAAATAAAAAAAATAATAATAATAAAACCAAAGTAATTATATATAGTTATTACTTTGTTTATCAAACTTAAGCAGAAAAGTAGTAAGAAAATGCTATGAGGAATATTACAATAAAACACAATTAATTTTAAAATTTTATTCAGTTATAAGAAACAATATAGATGACAGTTAACCCATTCAAAATACTAAACTTAAAATGAGGTGAGTAATGATTTTTTTGATGATTTTTTGTTTGTATTACTATTTTTAATATATACAAATAATGAGGGAATCATGTACACTCTATCGTAAAATATATATGCAACAATAAGAAATCGAACTACTATCACGAAACTTAAGCAGTAGCGTAGTCTAGTAAGCATATGCAAATGATTAAAATTTTGAAGCCACTAAGACAGGGGTAAGTGCTTCATGTGCATATAAGATGCGCAGTTGGGAGAGTTTAAACGCATTATTGATCGTACCATAAGGTTTTTCAAGCAAATCTGTCGACTTGGATGGACAGTATTGTAACCAGAGATGTCTCTGAAACGTAAATGGTGACAGTACGAACAAATGTAAGGCTTTGAGAGAGGGCTTATAGTAGGCCTCAGAGAAGCAGGTGGGCCGAACAAGCATATCAGCCACCACTTTGATCGAAGTGATATTTCAGTTGCTCAGTTTTGGTAACAATGGATCACGAAAGCGATAGTTTACCGTTGCGGAAGATCAAAACAAATGCTTGTGAGGACTGCACAATCGTAAGAGTGACTACGTTCTTACCAACAAGGTCACTAATAATGTTTAGATGTCATTTGCCAAGCTCCAGACATCCGGTGGTATCAAAAGAAACCATTTATAGACGATTGGCAGGCACAGGTATAAGAAGACGATGACCATTAAGACACCAACCACTGACCCATCAGCTTAGGTAATGATTAGATCTTTGATGACCTCAAACTTGACCACTGAAACTGTTTAACTTGAACCACTGACCAACTGGAGGCGTGAATCCCAATTCAATCTCAATGTTGATGATCAGCATATACGCGTGTGGATGCGGCTAGACCACCAGTCCCATCCGGTATTTGTTGTCAAGAGGCATAAGGTAATTACACAAGATGTGGCAATACTGGGAGCGATTTACTTGGACACATGATGAGCTCTAGACGTCTTTCAATGCTTTTTGACGGCACACAGTTACATGGAAGAGATTTTAATACCAATAGTACTGCCTATGCTATCAAGTCTTCCAGGTTTAAATTATCAGCAAGGCGATGCTCGTTCACATAGTGTATGACATTCCCAACAATGTTTCTAATGATATGACATACTTCCGTAGCTTTCAAGTTTACCAGATCTCTTGCCAATAGAGCCTGTTTGGAATGTGCTTGGAATGCAACTGCCACAGTCCCGGAAAACTGGTAATTTAACTGCTCAGTTGAACACTCTATGGCAAAATCGTCCTCAAGAGGTAATAGGGGAACTCACAAATTCAATTTCAATCCATTTTTCGGCTTGTATAACTGCCAGAGGTCGATTTACTACCTACTGATTTGTAACCTTAGTCATGCCATACCTTCTTAATAAAACAATCCGTTCTTCTGAATTTGTAATTAATTATTTATCTCATCATACACTGTATACATGTTAAGTTTTGTAAGAGTAGGTCATTTCCTACTGGGTGCATATATTTTTTGTGACAGACTGTAGTTTTAATCTTTTAGCTAAAGATGAATGACCTAATTTGTGTAACATTTCTTAAGAAATTAATATTTCATTCATTTACTTAAATGAGTGATTATTGGTGCTTTTCAAGAAGAAATTTCAGTATCTAAAATGACTAAAATTGTGATTGCAGCAAGCTGAATTCTGTCTAAACTTATGATCAGTTAACAAACACAGAAAGGCGTTACTTCGAAATGTGGAAGCCGGGAACAGAATAGTCATTTGGCACACACATGGATACCTGAAAATTGGTACGAATTATTCTGTACTTGGGTAAATAACAGTAGATCGGTCTAAAAGACTACATTTCAAATAGATTAATTCATTTGGAGCATCAGAGCTCGCTTAAATTATTATTTACGGTAAGGATACATGTTATTCTTATATTCATGAAACTTAGGAAACTTTTCATATTTTTTACCTTTACTACTTCAAGAAGATATTTCCTTTCTTAGTTATTTTTTTTTCAAATTAAACATCGGTGCAGTGTATTATTTGTTTTGGTTGAATCATTTGCAAAAAGCACTAAATTAGTATTATTTTCGTTTCATAGTACAGACTGGTAAAAAAAAAGTAATATTTAAATATTTTTTGCTCGAAGCTTTTTTTTTGTTTCAAAAAAGGTTAAAATTCTTAAAATTTATTTTGGAATCTCCTGCATTATCATTGCCATTATATAAACGGAAGGGTCCTTTGGTTTTTCGAAGGAGTGTAATAAATTGTTAACCAATAATTTTCAAAATCATTTATATTAAAAAAATTCGAATTGATACTTCTTAATGAATTGATTCTGATGCAACTTTTATTATTGCGTTAAATTATAAATCATTCAAATATATAAAAAATGGTTTGAAAACGGAATTTCTTCATTTAAAAAGAGTAGCTGTGACCAATAATAAAGTATTTATATTTCCTGAGTTATAATTTTTAGAAATTATCCATTTCCATATTTGGAATTGCACACCTACAGCAACAATAAAACGCAATTTTACATTCTTTAAGATAAAATTCTAATTATTAAATTTAATGCGTAGTGATAAAAAACTGATATTATATTAAAAATTTTTTAAAAAATATATTGAATGCTAACAAGTAAGAATTTTGATGACTATTTTTATTCAGTTGTTAAAATATTAGTTGGTTTGCCACGAATTGATGCATGACTTAATACTTGGTTACAATAAAGACTATTTTTGGATATTTAAAATTGCTGCAGTTCGAACAAAGTAAGTTTTTTTTGTTGTTGTTGTTCATCTCCATGTAGCCAAGCTAGAGCAAGTCCATGATTTTACTCGCTCTCAAAAAGTCCAGCACCATTAGAAGATCTTCATAAAGAGCTTATTTAACTTATTTTGTAAACCCTAAGCTGTCAAGAATGTGTTTTGGAGGTACCTGGCTGGCGGAACATTTAACAGAAGTCAAAAAACTTTATTTCCATCCTTAAAAGTCAAAATTTGGATGTGGCCTCTCCGGAAACGAGTTAGAATAATTTGTTCTACCTGCTGCAATGAAAGAAGAGAGAGAACTACCGGGGCGTTTAGCTTCATACCAGTGATGAGCAGGAGGACCCTCAAGTCCTGCAATTTGCCTCAACGTGGCGAAGGGTGCTCCTGGGCGGAATGGGTGAAGTGCGTCGTTAGTTTTCTTCTCCTGGCAGGACCACCTTTGGCGTGAAGACCTTTCCAATATGCCCAGCCAAGAACTGCAGGTAATAGAGCTGAGTAAGCCTTATACCTCTTGGTGCTCCGGTCTTTGCCGATCACAGAAGCTGCACTTTTTTCTACATCTATGACTTCTACACCCTCTGGAATTCCTGCTGCATCGACCATCACGCAGTCACAAAAGTGTCGCGATCAACGTTTAGGTAGAAGGACTGAATCGAAAAATTTGTTACAGTCTCCTAGTTCTCCATAAACTCTACAGTTCACAACAGAATGTCTTCTAGTGCAACCAGACTGAAATTAGACCAAGTCTTGGATCGGGCTGATATCCATGGAGCACAGATTATCATTCTCCAGGAATCTAAACTGAAGGATTTCACCTCCCTTAACATCCAGGGGTATAAGATTTATAGATTAAACAGAAAAGACAAACGGGGCGGTGGCTCGGCCCTCCTCATTTGAGATTTAACCTATCAAAGCAAGTAAGTTTGCTTGAGGAGATCATTGTTCAATGAAGTAAGAAATTAGGAGAAGGAACAAACCTAATGTATTATTCTTGTAATTATTCTGAATTCTGAAATCTGTAAGGCCAACGTCAATATAAATCTAATGCCTTAATTAGAAAGTATGAAACATGTTCTCTTTGGTGCGTAGGAAATGAGACAAGAAATAATCATTCATTAGCTTTATTTAAAAGAAAATCTAATTAGAAGTAGCGTTTTTTCTATGTGAAAGCCTATTAAAAATCCTTAAAAATATTACCTATGCATATGTATTCAAGAGCACAACATATCCCTGTGCTAACTGTTTTTTTTTCTAGATTATTAACAATAATTTTTAACGTAACGTATTTAAAAAAAATCAAAAAATTCGAATCGTGTTGTATTTTTAAACATATACCTTCATTTATATTTTTGAATACCAGATAATAATGTTGTCACTGGAATTCGCAGGTGTCGAAGACCAAGACCAGCTCAGTCTTGGTCTTCCACGCCTCCGAATTCCAGTGACGTTGAACTGCAGTATCTTTTTGACAACATTATGACAGATTCATTGGAATTAAACCTTAAGATTGTAAAGGAGAAAACTTGGAGAACGAAGGTGAATTAGAGGTCACTGTGGAAGAAACTTCAAAGGAAGGCATTGGCCCACAAAGGGCTGTTTTGCCGGATATGATGATGATATTTTAGATATTTATTACAATTTAAATATTATTGACTGGTGCTCTAAGAAAAAGTGTATCTATTTTTATAGTAGCATATATTTTTATTTAAGTCTTTCGTCTCTTCAGTAGGGCGATAAGTAAGTACCAAGTTTGCTTGAAAACAAAACACTGGGAATTTCACGTCAGACTGTTCACTTGACCGGAACATCTGCTCATCTACCTCAGTGACCAAGGTTATGAAAATTGAAATGGACACAGTAACGTTTGGCCCTGATGGGCAGTTGCGTTTGTTGTTAGTTTAGTTTATATATTTTTATTAAAATAATTGTTTCAAATGTAATCCTATAGATTGTCTCCAGCAAATTGTTGCTCTTTTAGAAATGTATTATAAACAAATTTATAAGATATTTTCTTTCCTCTTTTTTTCTTGTTTTTTTTTTAAAATTCTTTTAATAAAGAGTACGTAGCTTATAATTTTTAAGTAAATATGATCGATGAAAAAAAAATAAACAGTGATATTTCATTAAAAAATTAATCAAAGGTGTATCTTACCGACATGCCGATATTTAAGCAATTATTTAAACTCATAAATATAGTGTGTGCATAATAATTTTGATATTTTCTAACAAGTCTTAGATAATTATATCTAATGAATTTTAACAATTTGTTAAAGTTCCTCTCCTTTATACTTTTGTAAAATCCCTTCTTTTAAGCGTACAAATAATGGAAAAGAGTTTATTTACGAGAAAATAAACGTTTTGCATAACGTGTTTTAGTTCACCGATTAATGAAATAATTGAAGTAAAATTTTGAGATTAATAGTAAGGTATTTAAGTTCTTAATATTTTTACACTTATGAATTTTGCCCCTTTTTTTTAAAAAAAAATTATGTGATCTTTGTTGGAATGATGCACTTAAAATGCATTGCTAGGGTTCCAGGAATAGTGTTTATATGTATTTGGGTTTCGTTCTCTTTTACTGAGTCAATATTATTTTGGTTAAGCTTACTGATCTATTTTCTAAATCGGTTTTAAAGATTTGTAAGGCAATTTAATGAGATACCTCCTCCATTGATATGTTTTTAAAATTCTTTTGTTTTCGTTGTTGTTCCTCTATTTTCCTTACTTTACAACAACCTAGATTAATACTTATTTCTCCTAAATTCAATGCAACTCACATTTCCTAACTTTATTTATGTTTCATTATTATTCTTCATATACCGTTGCATAAATATTATAGTATTCACATTTGTGTGAGTCTTTCTAAATCTATTATAATTGAACGAAAGTTGGCTTACAAATTTCTTCATCACTCAGAAGATTAAAGCTTACTGTAATTATTATTCTTTAATCGATTATTTTGAGATAGTTCTATTCTTTATATTTGTAAGTACACTTCTGAATGCAATCTAAGTTTATATATTGAAGGACGCGGAAATTCACATAGCTTTCTCGTTTCTTTTGATTCACATGCATTCGTAATTCCTCTAAGATTTAAGGTATCCAAACACGTTGAGATGACAAAATTCGGTTGAAGCACATATTTTTTATTTTATTGAGAATAGGTATTTTTGTTTCTACGTTACCTAGAGACCAAGTTAAGATGAATTTTATAAAACTTGAAAAATCGAAAGGGGTATTTATATTGTTCAAAATTTATCATGGCGAATTTGATAACTCAGAATATTATAGAACTTTTTGAGCTCTATATTTATATTATTTTCTAGAGAATGTACTAAAATATTTTTTACTGTAAGAATATTTTTTAAGTTATGGTATGTTATTCAAATAATGGTCTCAAAAAGAATGTCTCACATTTCTTATAATATTTACTCGATCAGCACAATCATTTTTAAATTTTAATAAAATTCTCTAAATAAATGCATCTAATTTGTGTTTTAGTATTACTTTTACTAATATAAAAAAAAAAGTTTATTAAGTTAGTTAAGTAAGTTAGTAAGCTCTAAACTGCTTTGAAGTTTTTCAAAAGTATTGTGCTAAAATTTCATTTATCAAAATGCTTTTTGTAAAATTTAAATAATTTTTTTAAAAATATTTTTGGTTGAATATTAGTATTTATTGATATTGATTCCTATAAAAAAGTATTTAAAATGTTTTAGTATGCTATTTTTTCTAAAAAGAACTCCGAACATGTCAAGATACCTTAATGAGATGCATTTTCAAGATACTTTATTGGTTTTATTATTAAATTACAGATAAATCTACTTTTATAGCGGATAAAGAAATAAATTATGCAGCTAAAAATGTATTTCTATTCCTGATATAGTATATACTTTTGAACGATTTAGTCTCAATAATAATATTTTTATAGAGTATTTAACAACACCCCTACAGTTAAATTGTAAAGAAAAAAGACCTTACAATTTGCTATTAGTAATTTATATGTAACTGTACTTAAGTGATATTTGGAAACTTTTAATCCAATTTTTTTATTGTGTCCCTTTTGCCACTCAAAGTAGCATAGATATGCGAAACATCCCTTGAATAATCAACATTTTAGTATAACCGCCAATCAATCAACCGTAAAATAAATCATTTTGAAAATTACCGGATTTAAGCAATCTAAGCCTCACTTTCTTTCCAATGTTAATGTTACAGAAATCTGGTGCGGCTTAGAATCGAAGATGTAAAAATTCATTGGATGGTAGAAATTAAGCATGATACTAACGGTTAGAGAAATTACAGGATCATTTATGTATTTAAAAAGTTTTAATGTTGGTAAAATAAATTAAGTCTTCACTATTTATTAGATATGATTTTAATTTTTTTAAATTTCTTAAATATTGGATGCCAACAAACCATTTCATTCATTTTTTTAAAAACTTTGTTCACAAAAATTTGTTGAGAATTTGGGGTGCAGCTTAGAATCGATGGCAGCTTAGATTCGAATAAATACGGTAGTATATATACAATTCACGAATGATGGTTAAAAATAATCTTTCTGTGAAGTAACTGCTCTGTTTTCATTTATCCATCAAGACTTACCATTAAGGTATCCGACTACGTTCTGAACAATGATTTAAAAAAAAAAACGCATAAATGGATAATTTTCATCATATTTAGTGTCACTTAGATTAGAATATGTGTATAAAATTGTTTTAAGGACATTATGACAAAAAAAATTATTTAAATACAATATTTTGTCAAAAAATTAACTTATAATAAGCTTTTTTCTCAAAATGTTCTCCTTTTATAAAAATGCTTCTATAATAATATTTTGTGTGTGTGTGCTTATACAAAGTAAAGACTTCTCCAGAGAGTCTGGACTATAGAATTTTTGAAAAATTCACATTATTTTCAGAGTTATCACCAATTGAAATAATTATTGGCGTTTTTTCCTTAAAATGTCTCCCCTCTGTTGAAGTAAAATATGGATAAATCCATTTCTAAGTTACATATTTCAAAAACTCTAGTTCAGCATCTGAGCTATATACATGCAAAATATTATTTTAACAGAAACATTTTTCATAAAAGGAGAATGTTTTGAAAATGGGTCATTCTATGTTCATTTTTTGTCAAAGTATTGTACTTAAATAATTTTTTACTGTAATACTATTCTTAAAACAAATTTATATACGTTTCATAATCTAAGTGACATTAAATATAAATATTATCCATTTATACCCTTTGGCAAAATGTCGATTCCAAACGCGTTTTAGGATATACCTTAAATACTCTACAATCATGTTTTTAATTGGATACCGAATCATCGCATATTTTTACTAAACAGTGATTTCTATTTTACTTTCTTGGTCATATTTAATTGTTCTTGGATTATTATGTTTATGTAATAGTAGTCCTTTAGTAACAAAATAACACGAGGAACAAGAAACATCATTGATTGACTTGTGAAATCAATAAACCTTTTAGTAAAGCTGCCAAAACCAAATTTCAAAAGCATATCATTAAAAAAAAACACCACACTCACAGACACATACACATATACAATTACTTTGAAAAGGACATCAAAACCCCAAAGACCTCAAACCAAAATATATTAAAAATGTAGTACACATGAATAATGCATCTTTCCTCTATTCAGTAATTCTGATGTAAAATTTAAATAAGTGAATTTGTTTCCACTATCAGAATTTTTTCTTCTTTTTCGCCTAAGGTCTGGAAAGTGAATCCTTGCAAAAGACTGGCGTTTTTTCCAAAAAAGAATTTTAGAGCTTGGATTTTATTTAGACATATGCTAATACTCTATGTACTGAAATCGAATCTACAATGCAAACTTTTTTTCTGTGAAAAGCGTTCCCGGATTTAACGGAAGTGGTATTTGTGTCGAGATGTATGCTTTAATATTTTTTTGTACTCACTTTAACCTCTTTTTCCCTTTACTACAAAAAGGTGAAATGATTTTCGCTTCGTGTAGCCTTAAGAGGCGAAGTTCTCGTTACGCAAAGAATTTTGTAAAAATGTTTCAACAACATGTAAAAAAGCATTTGAGCAAAGCAAATTTATCTAAAATTAAAAGAAATAATTATGATTTTTTATACACATGATTTATTACAAGATTATTTATAAACAAAGTATATAAATTTTTTAAAGTTTGACATTTTGATTAAGATGCATGCATATTTCTAACGAATTATATTAAAAAGAAATATATATATGCTCTATTTTGATACGAAAATAATCCAAAAATAGTTCTGGTATAATATGGCCGTCATGTTAAGTTTCTTTATAGATTGTCTTGTTAAGTATTACCAATATTTTATACTAAATATTAAAATACTCCTGTTATATATTTGTCTATATAAATTCACAATACATATAATCATTTTATTACCAAATATCATCGCAGTATCATATTATGGAAGCTCCCATAATGTCTGAAGGAAAAAATGTTTCTTCCTTAGATAAATTTTGGATTTAATTTCGGAGTGACTTACTTTGCAGCATCTAATTTTTTTAAAATTTGAAACATTTGAAATATTCTAATAGTAAGTTAATGAATTGAATGCATTTCTACATCGGAAAAAAAAAAAAAATTTAAAATTCCAACTTAAAATGAAAAAAAAAAGGAATATAGTAAGCGTTTTCATTTTAATTTATCTATAAAATACTAAATTAGAATAAAACAAATCAAATAAAATGCTTATGCATTTCTAAATATTTTACTTTAAAAGCACTAGAATACTTAATTATTGTAAAAGTAAACAAATAAATTACACTTTAAATCATTCACATTTTATATTACGCTAATATTTTGATTTTTCAACCTTTTTATAAGGGCCTAAAACTTACCTTAAGGATTGAAATTTCCTGTACTTACAACATCTCCTTTATTTTTTATATTCTTTAAAATATAATGATAAATAAGGATTAATTTTATTAGGTTTAAGAAAGGGTAAAATAAAAAAAGGCATATATAAATTCATAAATAAAACAATCTCATACTGAATAAAACTCATGATGTTTTGAAACTTTTTAATTAATATTTAATGTAAAATTTCATGTTCTTAAAAGTAAACTTGACGTACATTTTCGTTTTAAAATATAAATTATTATCTAAAATGTAATAAGTTTAAAAGTAACCCAGCTTAATTAGTGTGTGCTTAAATATAGACTTTGGTATGAAATTATTCTTAGAGATATATTTATTTAAGATTTCAAAATACTGTAAAATATTTTAAAGACTCTTTTATTTGGTTCATTTAACAGATAAAACGGAATGCAATTATAAAAATTAGAAATAAAAATGGTCTATTTGTAAGTTAAAATGGCTACATTTTATAGATAGTTAAATATGACACATTCTCACACAAACTATGAAATGTATAATATCATCTTTCTTTTTCAACTTCTCTGCTTTTACATTTAAGGCTACACAGGCATTACATTAAGGCTTACATTTAAAAAAAAGTGTTTTGGAGACAGTAACAGTAAAAGAATTTTATTTTTTATATTTTGTTTATATTATTAAGCTGATTGTGTAAGTAAAAAGTCAGTTTGACCAGCCATTATATTTTACAATTTTAAAAAATTAGGAATTTTTGAAGTTTTTTAAAATTTTAATGAAATGCTCAATCTTTAAAATTTTTTTAGTCATTTTAAGTGATTTATGTTTTTTGAATTATTGTAAGCAAAAGTTAGTTTGAATTTGAAAATCTCTGTCCCGTTATTGATTTTTAATTTATAAATAAACCTGTTAAAAACACGAAATTGTTTAAAAATATTAACTTTAGCATGTTTAAAAGAATAACTAGAGATCTCAGACCTATAAATACATATTAACTTTTATAGAACATACGTTTGGGAGTACATACAAAAAATTTTAAGAATTTAACTTGAACTGAAAAAAGGCCTTAGGGCAGGGGTGGCGAACCTTTATGGATCAATGTGTTATTTTTTTGTAAAGAAGTGTTTGATGAGGTATAGACGTGCCGTCAAGTGATTTTGACTTATGAATATTGGGAAAATAATAAAACTAAATACTATCAACACAAAACTCTATTTACTACGAAAAAATACCTTTTTCACTTTATACTTATAAATGTTTTAGTTATACCTGTAATTCAAATTAAAGTAACATCAGTGTGACTTTGTTGCTACAGAGATTGGATGACAAAAACTTATATTATGATTATAAGATGTTACTTTTTCTAAAATACATGCTGAATTTCAGTCATTTGCCAAACGGTTTCAAAACAATCAATTATTTTTAATGTGGTTCATTTTTGTGACAAGGTTTGTGATTTGTTTCAAAATACTGTTTTACAGACAATGTTCTCCATACCACTGTTCCAGAACATAAAACAAACAACGCTTTGTCGCCTTTACTAATAAAGCCATGTTTCTCGGTCCACCAAATTTGAAATTCACTGTTACACTTACTATCTTGCACTTTTTGTTCTTTTGCTGAACTAGCCATGTTAAATAACAGGTAAAAATTGTAAATATAACACAGATAATTTTTAAAATACAGTTGTGTCAATGAAATTGACTAAGCTATGCGTAGAAAAACTTTACATTATAAGCAAATGTAGTCTATGACCTAACTAAGGCAAGACAATAACAAACAAGTGTGCTTCCCCCCGCCCCTTGACCGATCACCCGCGTTTGTTCGTAATACTTCATAGTGAACTTTAAAATTTTGAAATAGAATGCAAACCATTTTGATTAATGGCGTGCCAAAAATATTGTGTCAATTGTTTCGCATCCCTACCTTAGGGTTTAGAAAACATTACATCTTCAAAACTAAAAGTCTGAGAAAAACGCATTTAAAGTTGGTAAAGACATAAAACAAAAACTTATAATGCTCGTAAAGCTCTAATTCTTTAAAATGTTATTTCCCGATGTATTTTCTGCATTAAAATACTATTTTAATTAAATAAGACTGAAAACATTTTTTAAATTTAAAAAATATTTTTGCATAATAATGTTACCTTTTGTTACTATGACATGCTATTCAACTTATAATCTTAACCTATTCACAAAAGTATTGAAACTTAAAGCGTTTATGTACACAATAATAATGTTATTAAAAATTGCTAGGTTTGTACAAAGAATTTAATTTTTTTTTCAGTTTTAAATTGGGGCAGTATAGCGAGTTTGAGTATTTTTTGCACGACTTAAAAATACTGTAATATAGTATAACATTATGTTTACTATAATGGAGTTAGGTACATGATGGAAATATTCAATTTTTTCTGCAATACTTCAATTAAGAATACTTGCATTTGAAAGCCTAATTATACTATAAACTGAGGTCGTATTTAGATATATTATTTTCAGTAGTATTCCCTCCCTTCGAAATATTGTTTCTCGTAGCAACCTGAGAACGTTTTAGCCATGGGAGTATATCAACTGGAAAAAAATTCTGATAAAGCTCCTAAGTTACAAAACTACTTTTAAAACAAATATTGACCTTGAAGTCAATCTGAATTAAGTAACTATGAGAACACAAAAAAATCAAAACATAATCCAGCAGAGATGATTTTAGTAATAAAAATGGAAATTAATAAACATTTCACACTGAAAGAGTTGATTGTAGTCAAAACTATTTTTAATTACTTCAATTTTTACGTGGAAAAATGGAACCAATGAAAAAGTGGAGCCAAAACCAATACCTAAGCTCAGAAAACTTCAAATATCTGAAAAACTCATTTGTTAACAGATCTGAAATTTGATGGCAAGCTTCACAATGATAAAAGCCACAAGAAAATTCAAAAGAAAAGAATTTTGGTATAAATGAAATTTGTAAGGTACTGAGTTGCCTTAAATTGAAAACTATTTTCGTTGCATATGCTCAAAAATATGACGCATAGTATGCTTAGAAGATATATTTCTCTCTCTCCCCTTATATGTATATATATATGGTAGTGACTTGGTCTGTTAATTATTAGTGCCTTTTGTGCTTAAGTTAACACCAGAGCGGATAATATAAAACACACATTTATTAATTTCGAGAATGGCCAGATCCTTTGTTGTTTATAGCCCCGGAGTAACTGCTCGAAACTGAACCAGTAGGGTTGCCAAATACAATATAAAATATATAAAAACAAATGCTACAGAGCCACCCACCACAGTACTCTCCTCCCAATGTCCAAAACGTTTACAGGAGGATTTACAATAATCAGGTTGACACGTATCTTTGTGGAAAATGCACTCGGCGATCGGAGCGGAGAGTTTGGGTAGCAGGAACCTCTTGTGTTTTAGGAATAATATATGATTGGTTAGACTCTATTGTGTCAGACAACATGAATGCTGGTTTGACTCTATGAATGGAAACACAAATTTCTTTGCCTTGACGCTGCAGATTGATGAGTTTTTTAGAATGTTTAACTACAGCGAAAGGTCCATCGTAGGGAAGTTGTAATGGTTTTCTGAGAGCATCATGACGTAAAAATACATGAGTCCATTGTCAGAGTTCTAGATGTACAAAAACAATTTTACGTCCATGTGAAGATGTAGGAACGGGTTTGAGATTATGCATAGTTTATTTCAGTTGTTGCACAAACTCAGAAACGTTGTTCGTACCCGTATCTTGGAAAATAGTCGCTAGGTAGACGAATAGTTGTACCATATACCAGTTCCGCAGCAGTAGCATTAAGGGCTCACAGATCCCTTAACAGCTATCCGTGCACTCGAAAATAACATCCTTCTTCAAACCGATATAGCTTAGCAACAAAATAAAGCAATAATTTGAAATTTTTATCATATGATAATAAAATATATTTACAATATTTCTCAAATTTTCATAGAATTTGAGAAGACATTTAAAAAATTATAAAAAGAAATAAAATTTGGACAATTTTTTAAAAATATCAAAATTTGTATTTTACACCCCGCAGGATTCTGAAGAACAAATTGGATCACAATTTACAAAAATTATTTTACTTGGTATAAAAATGTTCACTTTTTTGAAGTTATACATACTTTTAAGAAATTTAGTGGAAAAAAATATTTTTTTTAAATACAATTATAATGAAAATTTTAAAATGTTTAGAAAAAAATAAATTGAAGTTCAAATAAAAAAAAAATTCTTTTTTTTTTTTTTTTTGAAAATTGATGCATAAGTTATGAAGAGCCTTATCTTGAACACGTGTTTTAAATTTCAAATTGATTTCATAAATAGTTTCTGACAAATCCTGAGCGGAAGCTAAAATTTTTTGTTTCGCGAAAAATGAAGTTAAAGATAAGTAAGAGATAGGGTTTTCATTTAAATTTAACTACTTATTTCTCAATAACTTCGGAAGTTTTCTCAGTATCAACACAATTTTGGTACCAAAATACTCAAAAATATTGAGGCTTTAACATACATTTTCTTTAAAAAATTGAAAAATTTGCAATTAAAGAGTCCTGTGAGGTCTTAATGTCCTCTTTAATGACAGAGCGTAAGCCAAGGAGAACAAAAGGAAGGACTTGTGTCCAACGTGGAGTGGCGTGAGCCATGAGAGTGGCTATGAGAGTGCATACGCTCCACAAGTCCATTGGATGAAGGGTGGTACGGCGTGGTTCTTATCTTGCTAATTCCTAAGCACACACATAATTCCCTACTGAGGTGGGACTCAAATTGACGGCCCTGGTCTGTTGCAATCAGACCAAGAACACAAAATCGTGGAATCCACTCAAGGATTTTTGTTGCTGCAACTGTCTCTGCTGTCATATCGGAAATAGGATATGCCTCTGGCCAATGAGAAAAACGATCAATGGCTGTAAGGCAATAAGAAAATCCTTGGGATAGAGGAAGGGGTCCAATAATATTCAATTGGAGGTGGTGAAATCGAGCATCTGGAACCTTAAAATGGCCAAGTTCGCTATTTGTATGTCGTTGAATTTTAACTCTCTGACAGGCAATGCAGCTACGGGTCCAACTGCGGATATCTTTGTTCATGGAAGTCCATACGAATCTTTTAGAGATTAGCTTTGTAGTAGCACAAATTCCAGAATGCGAAAGGTTATGCACTGCAAGAGAAAGATGTTTCGTCGGAGAGCTTGAGGCACGAAAAAGGGCTTACTGTACCTTTGGAAATATCACAATATATTTCGGTAGTTGATCCTGGCATTCGTAACTGTTTAAGTTGAAGACTTTTGTTCGTGGCAGAAAGTAGTGTTTTAATTCATCATTACCCTGTTGCATTTTGGGCAAACTCCTCATAATCTATGGTACTGGAGATAACAATTGCTGATATCCGAGAAAATGCGTCCACTGGTACATTATCAATGCCTCAATATCGGTGTGAATTGCGAAATGAAATCTAAGTGGCGCAGTTGGCGAGGGCTAGCCTTATCTAGTTTTTGATTAAAAGCGAATGCTAAAGGCTTGTGGTCGGTATATAATATTAGTACGCTACGCTCGATCATGTGTTGGAAATACTTGATAGCGGAATACGTTGCCAGAAGTTCACGGGCAAAAGAACTGTACTTAGTTTGAGCTGGTGTTAATTTTTTAGAGAAAAATCTTAAAAGTTTGAAACCATCGCTGGTGATCTCATTTAAGGAGGCATCAAGACCAAAGACATTAGCATCATTCATCAGCATCCTGTGAAGGATGAGCTAAAAATGTAACTTTAGCTAGTTGATTTTTACATCGGTTAAATGCATTGATAGCTTCCGCGTTCCATTGTGATTCCGGCTTCTTTTTTCTTGGAATTTTTCAGAAAGTCATGTAACGGAGTTTGTATGTGTGCTGCCTTCAAAATACCCAAACATTTTCTAAGGTCGCGAACTGCGGCATGTTGTTTATAACTAGAGATGAATTCTACTTTTTCAGGAAGGGGTAAGATACCATTTTTATTTACAAGGTAACCCAGTGCTTCTCAAACTTTCAATACTTACAACCCAATATTCAATCATAATTTTCACCGCACCCCCCTCCATTCTATAACAATATATTGAATTCACTAATAATATACTTCGACGCTAAAATACGACTTAAGCCTCATAAATGTCATCGGCGTATATAAACGTCTGGTTCAGTCAGTACGTTAATTGGCCCGGACGTATATATACGTCTTTCCGCGAAGTACTATATTTTCTGTGCACTGCTATCCATAAAATTATTCCAAAAGCTTTGGAATGCCATAAAATAACGACAGTGTTTGAGACGGATTTACTTCAGAGGATTTGCTTATTTATTCCTTTTCTACCCCATACATGTTTAACATAATAAATATACAAAGAAATACTACAGAGCCAGCCGCCATATATTTATATATATATGTGACGGAAGAATCTATCAGTAAAAGAGTAAACATTTTACGAATTTTGTAAACTTTAAAAATATAGTACTAATGATTTTATTCAAAATAGTTGATATAAATATGCGTAAGACCTTGAATTAATTAAATAATGTAAGCTATTACTTTCGAAGATGTCTGTATATTTTTTTTTCTTTACCATATAAACTCGCAATCAAATTTCATAGAAAAGTTTATCACATACAAGTAATTTATTGATATTTATTTTAGTTAGTGTGGGAAATAATGTTTGTATTCAAATGAATCACATTTTCCATGTATGGAGGAATAAAATAGATTTATTCAAGAGGGGCACAATTGAAAGTAAAAATAAGCGTGTAAGAATACTTCGAAAATTGTATTTAAAATATTCTCTTCATGTTTTTTTTTTTTTTTTTTTTTTTTTTTGCATTTTGCATTTTTCATTTAGCATTTTTACATTTGAGATAATATTTTTGGTCTCTCACGGTTTTCTATATATTATAAAAAAATTTGCTATTTTGATATAAAAAAATTAGTAGTAAAAATAGTTGGAAAATTTGTCTTTAATACTTTTCTCTTTGTATTTATTTGGAGTGTGTCCAAATAATGCCATAAATTTTTTTTCTAGAAAAATAACCTTTCTGTGTACATATAATCCCATATTGTGTTCCAATGGAGAGAAATAAGAAGCTTAAATATAAATTTTCTTAGAAATTCTTTCTGCAATTGAAGTATTGATAGATAAATGAGTATATAGAACTTTTTCATTTTATTTATATTAGAAAAATGAAAGTAAAATAGAATTTTTCGCTAATAAAAACTCGGAAGAAGCATTTCATATTGAATTTTTACGCCGTCTTAGGTTAACCTATCGTATCAAAAGAATGCAAAAAAACAGCTAAAAAAGAAGATATTTCTTTACTTGCTTTTTTTTTCTTTTTCATTCGTTGGTTCGCGACAAGGGAAGACATCAGGATAGAGTAAAATTTATTTTCTATTCCTTTTTTATTTTGTGCTTTTTATTGTGCAGATTTTATTTTGCTTCATTTCTGGCTCAGAGATTCCAACGAAAAAAAAAGAAAAAAGAAAAGAAATTGATACTGTAAGTGAACGGAGGAAGCAATACGAATTTCAAAAAGAGAGAGAAAATGTAAGATTTTGTCCCTCAGATGTTCCGGAAGCAAAAACATTATGCATCGTTTCAGAACATAGATTGCATACTTTGGTAAAGGTATACTTGTCATACATATTCGCGCGTTCCATTTTTATTTTTCAAAAGATTTTCATGCAATATATTGTGTTATCTCTGAACCGAATATTTACTTTTTTCGGAAAATTATTTTGTAACAGTTTTGGGTGTATCTGTGAAAGTGAACAGAAGTGTAGAATCATAAAATGGTATGTTTTTTTCTAGTTTAGACTTATAAATTGCTTTATTGCTTATGATGTACTAAGAGTAATTCTATTTTTAACGTTGTGGTTGCATCTTTCATAATTGTATTGTGCGCAATTGTATGCTATTGATGGTTTATTTTCCTTACTTAATGATTACTCTAAAAAGACTTGCGATTTTTTTTTCGATATTAAATATTTGCAATTAGTTTTCAAGATAATTGTGATTAAATATTGCACAAGCGTCTTGATTCAGTATGTGATATATTACATGCATTCATTCTGATACAAAATTTAAGTCTAAGAATTAAATAGAAAAGAATAATTAAATAGTTTACTACCACACACATAAAAATGAAATTTTCATTTTTTTACAAAATTTTACAGTTCTTATACAAAATGATTCCTGAGAAACATAGTATTACCTTTATGTTCAATATAAAAATATAAATAATTAAACAAATAATTGTGTTTTGTTTATTTCATAATATTTTTGTAAACAGTAGAATATAAACAGGAAAGCCGAGAAAATGCGACAACTTGAACTTCGTGTGTAGAGTACAATGAAAATCGAAACAGACGATGAACAATAAATGATAGAACAATAATGCTGCTTTTTTGGACACAATACAATAAATATGAACACTTGATGATAAACAAGTTTCAGTTCCACACACACTGGATTACAATATGGTCAGCATCTTGTTGTGGAGCAATATAATTTGAAACACGAATTGTGGTCTTTGGGAACATCGACCATTCACTCTCTGCTATTGGCCATAGTTTGACCATTGAATGTTACAGTGGCAGCATCCAACCACTCAGATTCCAGTAGTGCCGAAGGGTTGAAAAATTGATTAAAAATAATTATGAACAAAGCATATAGATTCTATGCAAGAGATTTGACTGTTGCAGCGTTTTGTTTCGCCAGTGTTGCCTAAACGGCCGTTCTGACTTTATTCACAGAACAATTTTTGTCAGAGGTTTTATCTATACACTTTTACTTAGCTAAAAGTCCTGGTTTATCTCTACAATGCATGAAATCCAGGGGTCTTCAGACGACCTTGGTACACTTTAGAAGTGGTCATTTGAGCAGTATGACCTTCGTGCAGGGGGTAAAGTCTTTTTGTACCTGTCCCTGCTCTATCCCTGCTTCTCCTGCTCATCTTCTGGACTGCTCGTGTATTTCCCTGGTACAGTTATTTGGAGATCAAGATCTAGATAGTGACATTCTGATGCGGAAAGGTCAAATGTGGGAAATATATGAAAGAGTAATGATGGCTCCATTCAATTTTCAATACCTTTATTAAAAAAATGGTTCATTGCATTCACCATATTTTTTTTAAAAAAAAATCTTTAACGTTTCCTTACTGAGTTACAATTCATAATAAACAGGATTCTTCATTCGAACGTCATGAATAACTTGAAGGGAAAAAATAATACAGAAAATGGTACGTGCGTACTAAATCAAAAATAAACATTCGTAAATGAGCTGCAGGCCTTAAAACCTTCTTATGGAATGCGATCTAATTAAGTGTTTCCTCAGTGAATAAAAAGGTTTTACCTAAGGAATGAAAATAATTTATTTTCTCATAAAAATTATTTTCGGTTCACGTTTGCAGCTAATAAGTTATTAATCCTTTGATATTCTTTCCTTTGAATAAATTCCATTTAACTTTCAGACAAATTCGTAATTTAATCAAAATATAGTTTCGAAAACAGAACATTAAAGATGCTCATATCCAATTATTTTAAATTGGATATCAAGGTTCTGGAGGCCACAAAATAAAATACATGGAACAATTCTACAGATAGGTAGGGTATTACCATCAATAAATAAAAAGTAGTTGAGTGAGATTTTTTTCAGCATCGAACAATATTTTCCTTTGTCTCATTTGTCTAAATGCACAAAATATTTAAAAAAAAAACATTTTTTAAGCGAGTTTTTTTTTTTCTTTTTGCATTTCAGATTCTTTTGATGCATGATGATACAAACAGATACTACTACTTTATTTAAATAATTTCTAAGCTATTGTCTCCAAATTTTTGTAAAGTATAATTATTAGACTATTAGACTTGGTTATTTTTTAAAAAATCTAACCTTTAGCTATAATTTTCTTGGACATAAAAGAGAGAAAATTTTTCGTAAAATGTATATTTAGATAAAAATACTTATGAAACAAAGGATTTTTAGAAAAAAAAACCTTAAAAGCAAACACTTTTTATGCATTTGAAGAAAATCCTTTTGATTTTTATTGATTAAACAGCTGTTGAAAGCTGATTTGATCATTGCATTGTTAATGCTGAGTACAATTTCCGGGAAGATATCGTGTGCAATACCGTACAGAATACTTTTGTTAAGAATTGTGATTGTTTCTCTTGATAGTTCCCCTCTTTTAGCATTGGATAAAACTGTTTAGAACTGTTGCTAAACCTTGGAAAGAAAAATTGCAAAAGTCCGTTTACTTTTTGACTTTTTCCTCGTACCTTGGTTTCCAAACTTTTGTTATTATGTTTAATTGTAGAATACTGTTGCCATAAAGTAATTTTTTTTAAAAAAAAAGTATTATACAATTTTAATTACCATTTTTCATATAATTACGAATTTATTTCAATTGTTGATTAAAATATAAGGGGTGATATATTTTCCAGCATTTTCTTATTAATTAAGCATTAAGTTTTCACATAGTATCATTAGGAAGAAACGCGAATTGAAGGAAACACACTAAAAATTATAGTTACATACATTTTTATCCACATAATGAAATAAACAAGTAAATTAAAAAAGAAAACGAACGTTTGAAGCCACCTTATCAATTTCTACTTAACGAAGCATAAGTAGACTAAGTAAGCGTATCTTTGGTTCTATGAATATTCAACACGCCGCAATAATGCACCTAAAATGTTGCATTTCATTTTTTTAAAAAAAAATGCGCTAGCTATTTCTTCTTGGAGGATTTTTTCCTTCCTCATTCGGAATGATATATTGCGCGTAAAAAAAGTATTTTCGGATTTTTAAGCATTTGAAATAAACAAAGGGAAAAGACGTGGGAAAGTTTCATGCTTCAAGGCTTTTGAATGCGAAGGTAAAAGAAAAAAATATATAAATATTCGTTTATTTTTCTTTTTTTATCTCAGCGCTTTGAAGAGTAATTTATAAAATATGCTAGCTAAGTCAAAATGAAATATTGTGAGGGGAAAAAAAGGAAGCATTTCTTATAGAATCGAAATCCGTGTTGTTAAACATCTTTTTAAAATATATTTCTTTTAATTTCATTTGATATTTAGTATTTTCTACAGGCCACCGTAAAGGCAACAATCTGAAGGAAGCATGCAAATAACATGAAATTTCCAACATGCATTAGCG
>BMAV01007220.1:404137-436523 GCA_019973955.1 Trichonephila inaurata madagascariensis
GTACCACAGACGTCTCTGCCGCCAATGGTGCGAAGAAAGAAGGATGTGGGGGGTAGAATGGAATGAAGTTTTCTTTACTGACGAGTCACGCATCTGTCTGCAACATCACGATGGTCGGATTTGAGTCTGGAGACACCCTGGAGAGAAGATGCTTAACAGCTGCGTTATGCACCACCACACTGGTCCTGCACCGTGTATTATGGTATGGGGTGGTATTGGATATCACTCTCGCTTTCTTCTAGTATGCATTGCCGGTACTTTAAAAAGCCAGCGCTACATCTCCGAGGTGTTGGAGCCAGTAGTCCTTCCTTACCTTCAGGGCTTGACCACAGTCATATTTCAACAGGATAATGCGCCACCACACGTGGCACGCATTGTCCAAAGGCTCTTCGTCAATCACTAGATTGTATTGCTTCTCTGGCTGGCTCGCTCTCCGGATCATGTAGGAAAACATGTAGTTCATGGTTGCTCAATGATTGACCCAGATTACTCCCCCCAGCTGCCACACCAGATCAACTTTGGCAACGTGTGGAAGCTGCTTGGTCTGCTGTACCCCAAGAACACATCCAAAGTCTCTTCGAATCAATGTCGAGGTGTGTGGCAGTGGTGATCTCTAACATTGAAGGCTACTCTGGCTACTGATTCTGGCAGGAACCACACTTTATAGAAGTCGATAAATTTAATCATTTGATACTTGGTAAACATGTTATCTACAAAATAAATTTTGTTGTACCATCTCTTGTCTTTCTTGGTGTTGCATTTACGGTGGCCAGCAGTGTACCTTAAAATATGTAATAAATACTAATTCACCTTTTTCTTAAAATTTCGGATTAACATCAAGTAAAATGAAATATATTTGTTGAAAAGTGAATTAATTTAGCCGATTTATGTTACCATTTATTAATTAAAACAAAAAAAGGGGATTTTTTTCTTTAAAAACTATTTGAAAGAAGAAATGAGACACAATAAATAACATTGCAATAAGAAAGTGAAAGAAGTAAATAATAACATTAATAATAATAATAATAATCAACGTATTGCAGTTGTTCATTTTGAGGGTGGGAAGATTTCATTGAATTGCAAAATATTGTTTTCTTTCAAAAAGGAAGTTCTATTTCACAATAAAAATAACTATTTCCCGAGGATTGTATCTAGATTTATCAAGTTGTTCCGATCACATAGCATGCATTTAACTCTCAGATAAGAAGACTTTAGAATACTTAATGTAGACTCTACTTATAACTTAATAATAAACGATTTTCACTCTTTAAATTTTTTACAATTTTTTTTCGATATGGAATGTACCTAATTTGAAATGAGTTTTAAGAAAAACCAGCTCACAAGTAAAATGTATTTTAGTTTATGTGTAATTGCATTTCTAGATATATTTTCATTAAGTTAAACATTAAAATCCAATAAAAAGAGTTTGATACAACTTTTTGAACTGGTTTAGTAATTATTTCACATTATTTATAAACATTTATTAAATATAAAAAAAAAAAAATACATTGTTATATTTATGTAGAAAACTCTTATAAAGAAACTATTACTTTTAATGGTGCAAAAGTATGGTACAAATCGCTGTTCATCTTTCATGTATGCAGGTGGTCATCAAAATAATAGAAACACCTTAAATGTGTAAATAATCCTTAATTATAGGGTGTAGGACCGACTTTGGCATTTAATACAATTTGGATACACCTAGACATCGATCCAGACAAGAGCTGAATATTATTTAGAGGAATACTCTACTATATATATATTCAACATGGGGATGTTGTGAAAGTTGTAAGAGAGATTCCGGTGGAGGATATCGATTCCGTTTTGAATGCTCTAGAGTAGACCACAACTATTCGATTATATTGAGGTCGGAGGACTGTGGGGACCAAGGTAGATGTTTTACTTAATATTCGTGTTCCTTTAATCAGGATTGGAAAAGTCCCGCTGCATGTTTATCCTGGAAAATTCTATCTCCTGCAGGAAACAAAGTTTGCATCATAGAAAGGGTCTGGTCAGCTGAAATTTCTCTATACTTCTCCCCAGTGATTCTTCCTTTTAGATTTACGATTGGTCCAGCAGATAACCACGACATGGCTGCCCACATCATGACAGATCCAACTCCATGCTTGACAGCTGAAAGGGGACAGACAATCACGATCATTCACTTGTGCAGGAGTCCTCCAAACGTGCATCCATCCTGTTTTACGGAAAAGTGAGAAAGACGATTAGTCAGACCATATCTCTTTCTTCCACTTATTAATCGATCAGGTTTTGTAAGTGTGACAACACTGCAGACTACGTTTTAAATTCCCGTCTGCGACAAGTTGCTTGGAAATTGCTGCTCTGCCGTAAATATTTTGCTTATGAAGGTGCATTTTAATCATAATTATTGACATTGGAGAATCCAGATACTGATTGAGCTCAGTAGTCACTCTTGCTGCAATATTTTGCTTTTTAGGCTATACAATCCGCTTCAATACCCGTCAGTCTTTTTCTCTGAACTTTTCTTTCCGTCCACTATATTGCTTTACCTAGCTTGTCTTGCCACGCTGTGTGTATGCTGTCATGACTTAGACACCGCACTTCTAGAAATACCTAAAAGTTGGGACGTTTCAGTCTCACTCGCTTCAGGCAGATGGGCTCCTACAATTTGGCAGCTTTGAAAACCAGAGAAGTTCGACATTTTAAGTTTTTGAAAAAGACTTACAGAACTTTAATAAGGCTACCAAACACTACCAGAATGTATTCATTGATATTTATTCAAAAAAATTCGTAGGGATCATTAAATTTTAATACACTTAAAAACGTCACTTTTATTGACAGGTGTCTCCATTATTTTGATATAACCATCTGAATATGAAATAAATAAACTTTAATGTTTTTCTTAAGCCTTGAGTTGGAATGTATTCAACACCGAGTGAAATAATAATTTATATTAAATTAAATAGTATTACGTGAAAAGTAAGTAATTACTATTAGTGATCGTAAAATCCATTTAAAACACAAACTATAGAATTACGAAGCCCGGTTATTATTCGGTTTACGATATAAATGAATGTAAATAATATGACGAATAGTTTTCAGTAATATAAGTGTCCCCCAGATGAAAGTGGAATTGCTGTAATAACTTCGCCATTTGAATAAAAAGATGTCCACGCTTGCTCCTATAGATGATGCAGAGTACAGAGAATGTATACGATATCATCAAATCCCACCAGATGCTACTGTGACAGCACGGGAGCACATTAAATGGTATCATTTGTATCATGGAAGCCTCCAAACGGTATCACAATGGTAGCGCAATTTTTAACGGATGAAAATGTGAGTGCGAATGAAATCTTTCATCGAAAGCAAAATGTGCATGGCATGGATTGTTTGAGTCTTAGATCGGTATTCCGATGGCGCATTAATTTTAGTAGAAGAGGCAGTACTGATGATAGTTCATGGCCTGGTCAAGTGAATGTGGTTATCACCAAGGAAGCAATCGTAGATGTATACCGTCTCTTGAGAATTAATCGTTGAATCACCACTAGAGAAATTGCGGAGGAAATGCCTATGAGCAAGGGAAGTGTTCACAAAATATTGTACAAAAAGTTGCGTACTGAAAAGTCTGATCGCAATGGGTACCGAAACATATGACAGAGGAGCAGAAGATTCATCACACATCTGTTTCCATGAAACACCTTATGCGATAACCCTAAATGAAGAGCCAATTCCTTCCTTAGTATTATTGCCATTGATGAATTATTGTGCTGTCATTTTTATCCAGCCATTAAAAATATGAGCAGAGAATGCAGACATCCGTTATCTCGTTATCTCTACGACCGAAGAAGGCTAAGCTGGGAAGATTTTGAAGACCTCCTTCCCCACCCTCATATCTTCTTCACCCAGGATATCCACCAACTCATGGACCGTTGAGACACTTTATTTGTCCTATAAGACAACATTTTTTTCTAGAATATCTGTTACGTCTATATTGCTTCTTTCTTTTCAATACTAATTTATATCATTACCATTAAACCATTTATCAAATCGACTGCAGTGTCATTTTCATTTGGGGATAACCTTATATCATATTATATATTATGTTCAGAATAATAAAACAAAATAAATATTTCTGAGAACACAATTTTTAACTCTAGAGAAAACTTACAATGCATTGTTTTTAGAGCCTTATATATACTTCATTTCGGTAAAATCATTACCAAATTGATTAAGGGATTCAAAAATTCGGCGAAAAGAAACCGCATCTTGTAGAGGACGTTGGTTATGTTGTGCAGTTTGCAGTCAGGCTATATTCTGTGAGTAAAACACGTAATGCATTTGAAACTAATATAAATCTAGACAATTTCTTTTTTATCCGGACATCTGAATGTATATTCCTTTTATATAAAACGATGTAGGTTCAACTGCATAAAAATGGGACTATTTTTTTGTGCCACAGCAACTAGTTCTTTTAAAGCAATTTTTTCAAAGACCCTTCTTAGCGGTTCTCTATTCAACATAATAAGTATGCCAATAAAATTCTAAAGTTTGTAAGCGTAATAGTTCCTGAAATTTCAAGAGGATTGAGTTAGTTCCCCCATATATATACATTTACATATATATATATATATATATATATATATACATATGTATATATACATTTATATAGGAAATATTATGCTTACAAACTTTAGACATAAATATAGGTAGATGAAAATGATTCTCATTTTTATAAAACATTGAGAAAATCTGTTCACGAACTTATAAAGTATGTCACGTTTAAATTATTTATGTAAGGCAATAAAATGTATTCTTTTTTCATATCAAATTTTACTTCTACTTTACGTAGTTAATTTTTAATTTATCCCCAGTATAATCTGTATATATAAATATCATTAAAATTAATACTTAATAGGTTTATTGAACATATTTATTTCAATATTTAACAAATGTGTTTTGCATTCGTTATACAAATTATATATTACAGTTTCTTAAAACTTTTCTTGAATAGTTATTTTAAGTTCTAGAATATTCTAAATTTTACAAGTTTCTAATATCTATAAATAATTTCTCTACCTGTAAAATCCCTAAATATCAAAATAATTTAGCTTGTAATTTTCGTTTATGTATGATCAAAATAATACGATTCCTAACACATACAGTTAAAATGAAGCATATTTCTCTGTTCTCCTTAACAGCGTTATAAATTATGTATTTGAAATTCATAATTCTTAAAAATGAATATGGAAATACTTGTTCTCGGTTCTTTGATTGCTTAAAGTTACATTATGAGTAATTCTTTTTCAATTGTTCTGTATAGCCTTTACAGATTTTGCAATGAAATATCAATACTGTATTATATTTTTAAAATGCCTATATTTTGCAACCTGTTAAAAAATGCGAGTATTAAAACTAATTTTAAAAATGTTCACTGTCCTTTCAAATATTGAATATTCAAATGAATTTCATGACAGTTCAAATATTATTTTCTAAAGGTAAGGAAAATTGAAATATAGTTGCACATAACATCCAGATTTGAAAGCGTTATTTTAAAGCTTAAAATTAGTATGCGAAACTGAAATTTGATTAAGTACGTTTTTCTCCTGCCATTATATATCAATTTATATTTTTCCATAACTACGTTCAATACATTGGTGTAATGGGGAATTTGGAGAATGTGTTGTTATCTTAAGCATCATCATTGACACTTGATTGAGATAAAAAACACTAGGTCCGATGCCAATAGCCCTAGTACGGTTCCAGCATATGTCAAAAGAAATCATATAAAATTAGATTTTATCCTAAAGATTTAAAATTATCTTACACTCGATGATATGCTGATGAAGTGAACTATATGTAAATCATCGAGTATATCTTCTTACATAGGCAATCTTTGAACTGCATTTTTTATTTGTTTTTTGCTACTGATTGTTATACATGTACCTATTTTCGTCAAAACTCATTATTTTTTGGCTGATATTTTATTTCTGTACTTTGTTTATCTTTTTGTTTAATTTGTTGTTTAATTTGTTTAATCTGTATAATTACTTATTTAGTTTTTACTTCCTTCTTCGTTATAAATTCAGTCGCGGTTACTCCACTAAAAATGAAAATTTTTCTTTCAAATTCTACAGAACCTTAGAAGATAAGATTTATTAGCAAATTAATATCATTTCTTTTTAGCTTCAACTCCGAAAACAATAATAATTAAATTTTAATTACATATACATCACACTTTATGTTACAAAAATATTAATGAAACCAGAATTCAATTTTTTACTCAAAATACATGGAATTTATTATTGAAATAGTTTTGCTTCTGAAACTACTCCTATGAAAATGAATCGATTATTCTTTAACGGAGAAAATGACTTCATAAATTTACGGAAAGTAACTAAAATATTAAAAATAATTTTTCCATTCGTGTAAAACGGTCGAAATTATAATTCACGCTGCTATGTCACTCTTTTTTCTTTCTTTAGATAATATATTGAACCATCGTCGTAGTACATTTGTAACGCTAATCGTCGCCTAACGACTTCTTAATTGATAAATGATTGTCTACTCCTTATTGAGGAGTGTGGTGCCACACTAAACGCTTGAAGTCATTAAAATCAGATCTGTACTTTGTCTATCATTTTACATACCCACATATGCCTATTACTATCTGGATTCTAATCAAACAAGGCTTCAATCTTGTGATGCAGGATAGCATTTAGAATAATAGAGATCTTATAATAATTCCTCTGTGTACAAATTTTGATGTCTTGTTTGTAAACACGTTAATGTGTGTTTTTTCACTTTATATTAAATATCAGATTATTAATTAAATTTAAAAAAAAAATAGCAATTCGTATAAAATTAGTATAAATACAGAAAATTGATAACTAGACAAAATAAGCAAAATGAAAAGAATATTTTAAACTAAGTCTACAGATAAACCTTTTTCATAAAACAATATTTTGCTGAAACCATTTTATTTATCATTTTAGTTTAAAATAAGTCTAATATTCGGAAGTTGTGTGAGATGTAGTTATTTTTTAGTTGTTAGGCTGTTTCAACAATTATAACTTTTGTTATATAGTTCCGAGATTTCTTTTTATCTTAAAAGAAAAAGAAATTGTTATCCTGCTTGAAAGTGCTTGTAAAAATCCTGTTTTAATTGGGTTAAATTACGTATAAAATATTCCTATCTCTAGAATTAAACGAATGATATCAATAGTAAAACTCATATTTTTAAGTCATAATCAAAATATAAAGATGCCTCTTTGAAACTATTTTAACTTTTATAACAATCCACAGCATTTTGTTTGATAGTTCCTAAAGATACTTTGCTAGATAAATTATAACAGCTAATTAAATAATTCTATATCAATCCATACTTAATAGAAATACTGTGAATTCTTTAATGTACAAAACTGTATAGACAACTGCATAGAAAGCAAACTAAAATTTCTTCAGGGAAAGGTTCATTAATGATTAAGAGACTCGTTCTTGTTTAAGTAAGAACAGATATTGGTTCTTTTATTTAGAAGGCAACTTCCTTTCCAATTGATATGCATTTGTAATTTGTTATTTATGTCCGAAATTATCTTTTGAAGAGAACTTAGGGATATTCACTTTGCAAAATAATGTTCTTGCAAGAGTTGAGAAAGTGATTTTTAAACCAACATACTTGTGTCTACCAAGAGCATTCTAACTACGCTTCATAGGATTCAAATTATAGAGATACGTGTAAATCGTATAAAACGACTCTGCATCTTAATCTTTCAGCTTTCTGAGCAATTTCATTGCGTATTAATTGCTTATGGGTGTGTAAGCCATCCATGTACTTGAAGGGTGGACATAATACATAATGGAAAAATTGTTTACATAATTTTCAATGCTTTAGCATTTTTGTCGAAGTAGTGAAGTAGTATCCTACTTTTAATCATAAGGCTCCCTCATAATATCCACATAATAATAATGGCAATCAGTTTCCAGTAATAATGATCAATATCAGTCTTATTCTGGTTTATGATAATGAGGTTCATACTAAATATGCATTAGATAGTGTTTTAAGTTACTCTTGTTAATAAATAAGAAATTATACCAGAATAACCACTGTGAATATTTGTTGCTGAACGCAAGAAACATATACATTTTACAAGTACAACCTGTCATGGTGATAGCGTTCTTCTAACCCTATGTATAAAAAATCTTTTTCTGTATATTAACAAATATGCTTTTAATTCATCGATAAATTTTCTGGAAGGTACAGTAGAATTTGCAGATGCTGCAATAATTCATTAAAAATGCTCTTGTGTTCTTTTTTTTCATACTTGAATTGAAAATTACTCTTATTTTTTATTTACCCTCAGAATGTTTTTGAAGTTGTCAGTGTTTTTAAGCAACAAGATAATACTTTCTGATTCACTGAGTTCTGTATAAATTTGAGAAATACCTATCTCTTTCTTCAGACGTCCAATTAATTGATTACAACCAATTCTACCGAAATAATTTCTTGAGAAACAATGTACTCCATTCCACAAAAAAAGTGCATATAAATTAATTGTGGGAAAGAATCCGTATATAAAGCAGGAAAATTTCATGCGATCTTTCATTTTAAAAGGTTTTCCTGCACATGCTTAAAAAAGAAAAGTATTTCTGAAATTTAATTAATTCAAAATTTATTTTTAGATATCATTGCATACACTAATCTTTTCAATTTCCTTCAAAATAACACCACTTTTTCGATTAAACTAATTTATTATCTTTTTTAAAAATGTTAGCTTTTAGGTAAAGTATTTTCTGGAAAATTTTAGTGAATATTTCTGTCTTGTTTTGTGAAAATAAATAGCCTTTTTAGAAATTATCCTTTTGTCTATCTGTCGTGAACATGAATTTATTTTTTTTGTCTAAAATAAACATATGTATTTCCTATAATATTATACAATGTCATGCAGCTTTGTGAAAGTAAATTGTCAATGTTTACAATTCGAAATCGTTCATTAAATGCATTACATGATATTAAAGCTCCATATTTCTTAAGAGAAAGAAGATCGAAAATTATTACAAGAATTATAAGGTTCAGTATGAAAGTAAGATTTTCTATCAAAATGTAACGTGGTTAAAAAGAAGTCATTACAAAAATTGATATTTAAATCACTTAGTTAAATTTAAAAAAAAAAAATGCTTGAGCATGTAAAAAACTTAAATACGGCTTTTGGAATCCAATCTTTTTAAGTTATCAGAATTTCTGATTCAATGAACTGAAATAATTTACTGTCTTCATAAAAAAGTATTGCATTTAAGGTTTTACTTAATTAAATATTAATTAGTGAATCCTAATTAAATTTCAGTCGAATTAATAATTTAATAAAACAGGGTTTTAAAGGAAAATAATTAAAATTTCATATCCAATAAATGTAAACTGAACAACAATGCTCAAATATTTCAGATTAAAATAAATTTAAAAACAGAACTCAACAAAATATTCAATTATTCTGAGTTGTAACGACAAGTTTTCTTACAATCTGAAGGCTTCTTTTCTTCGTCGTTTTCAGAGAAAACTCTGTAAATTGAATCTTTTTTTAAGAATTGATGTTTAAAAAAATTCTATTTAGAATTTTATTGAGATATAATATTAATGAAATTGCAGACTCAAAATTTTTTAGAAAAAACAGTTTCAGGAATTGTCAAAAATGGTCGATGCGGATGTTTTCTTGTTGCATTAATTTTTTTCACTTTATGAATAGAAATTCATTGCAGATCTTTTCTACTGCTATTTCAGATTCAAATGAAAACTACTGCGACAGAATATTTTTAAAAAGACTTATGATGTGACGTACTTTTTGAATTTTTCTTGAACAACGATCATACTAATTTTTTATTAGTGTATTAGATTTACGGAAATGTGTCGAATAAGAAATATACATTGGAGGAATCTTATTATCCATTTGTTTATAAAAAATAAATATTATGAAGGTGACACAAAATATGTTCATTGAAATATAAATGATAAACAAAAAATGAGAGTTCAATTAAGTTTAATTTTTTTAATATTATTTGTTAAAAGAATATATGTTAAGTTTCGGATTCAAAATGTTTATTTATTATTTTTAATTTATGATTATTGTATCCTAAAAATTTTCACTAAATGTTATAATATGATGAAGAAATAAAATACGAATTTTATATACTATAATTTAAAAAGGAAAAAAATTCAGATAGACATTCTGAATTGAAGCAGTATTAAAACTAAATATTTAGAGAAACTGTTAAGATATACTTTAAGACAAGTATGGGTATGAATTTTTGGTGGAATTGAATCTTAATACTTAACACCACATACTTGCCATTTTTAATATATTATTTTGAGTCTTTTTGGTACAAGTTATTGTAGACTTAATTTATTGAAAGTATTATTGATTTGATTAGATTATAAAGTAGTAAAGACTAAAGAAACCTTTGAATCTGAAGGTAAAAATACCATTAAAATATATATTTTAAGTTGATAAATGAATTAAAATTTCGTTAGATGCCATTAGGTAAAAATATTTAGAAAGTTTAATAAGTATCACAAAATTTGGAACAAAAGTATTTAATTCTTTTTAACACCAAAGCTACGTAAAAAGCCAATTACCATCTTTAAATTTATTTTGCTCAATGATTAAAGCTTTTAACAATATTGGGAATCATCAAATACGTTTTTCCTGTTAAGTTTAAACTGTTAACTGTAATTTCCTGTTAAACTGTATAGGAACATTTATAGAAGAGAAGTTAATGTCAAAAAGAGATGAGCCAGATATTAATATTTTTCAAGGAACGGAATGCAATTTATTATTTCTGAAAATATTACATAATATTCGTATCGTATTATAGATGTGTTTTATTATTTCAACATCAATTATATTCTAAAATTATCTTCAATTCAAGCGTTATTGGAATTTACACTGAATAATTAATAAAAACTTGAATGAAAAAAAAAAGAGCTAATGCTTTTTAAGACGGATTACACTTTTTCTCCAATTCAGCATCAAAATATGAATTATATCGGTGATTCTCAAACTGTACAGCACCCTCCCCCCTAAGAGGTGTGATATCCTAAGTGGGGCACAAGCATATTGGAAATTGAAAAATAAAAGATTATTTTATTTTATTAAAGTAATTATAATTTAACTGCCTTTATCCTATTTTAATGGAAAAAAGGAAACTTAAAAATGAACACTTTCCTTTTGACGTTTAATTTAAACGCAGGGTTTGCATCTTATGCTATAATTAGAACCATAATACAAGGCTTAAAATAAAAGGTAATACTTGATGCTATATTTATAATGGATTACGTTTTTTCTTATACATTAGTATTTAAAATGTTATTTATGTATATCAAATAAAAAATATTAAACCTTCTGTTTACGATTTTTTTTCTGTTAAACACAAATGATATTTTTTACTTTTAAATATTAAATTACTCATGTCTTAATGTTGAATATTATAGGTAAATAATTTATTACATGAATGTTTTTAAAAATCCTGCAAAAAATCCCTGTTTTTTTCTTTAAAATCATGTACACTATTTATTTTTTGTGTTCTCATGCTTATGATTTTGGAGGAAAGTATTTTTATGGTTATGTAATATATCGTACACAAAATTTTAATTCTGTAAGCCGTGGGAATTTTTTGAAAAGGAAACTTGAAAGAAGAATTTGACAAAAAAAATTGTTTTTACAAATATTTGAAATTTTATGTAAGCAAACAAATACGCCTGTAAAACTAACACAAATATTTTAAGCAATATTAATAGTTTCTACTTAGTTAAGTGTATAAAACTTCTTGTTTTTAAAATTGTAACAATGCATCCAAATGACGAAGGAAATAAAGACTATAAATTTTTTCGTTGAGGAGATTTTTTTCTACTCTCATTCGGAATAATTTATTTTCCAGCATTAATTCTTCTGAGATTTTTAAGAATTTGAAATAAATCATGAGAGAAACAAGAAAAAATTTCATGCTTCAAGGGCATTTAAGAAAAAAGCGAGTAAAAATTGTTTTAATTTTTTTTTGGTCGTAGTACATTAAGAATTAGTCCAGAAAATACGTCAGCTAAGGTAAAAAGGAAGAATGTGAGAAAAAACGCATCGAATTTCAAGCGGAAAAGAAATATGTGATGCAAAACATCTTTCTATTTGTTTTCTCAAATTTTATTCTTGCATTTAAGATATTTGTTTTATTAATTTACGTAAAGAATACCCATTTATTTCATATTGTTTTTCAAAAGAGAATTTAAAAAGATCTTTAGAAGAGATTTATTTCAGCCGGTCTGTTTGACTGCTCATTAATTAAAACAAGAACTAGTGATTGTTTTACATTTGTTTACACTAGTTGTAAATTTGTCACATAATGTATAGTATTAAATAAGAGGATAAGAAAGTAAAACGTGTCCTCCAAATTGCCTACTACTTGGATAAGATGGTACTCCTCAAAATGGTTGATTTCAGTATTAAAATCACTTTGTAGTATGAATTCCTAGACGTTTTGTGTTATGTAATACTTTGTGTTTATGAATCATGGAATGTGTTTTAAGTTTAAGATAAAATATTATTTGAATATTTGGAATATTTTCTCGACTTACATAGCTAATTAATATATAGGTAATGAATAATTAGGAAAATATTAATCATATTTCGAAAACGCTTAAAGTATAAAGCATACCCCTTTATTTAAGCTTAAATTAAGTTTTTAAGTATTATATATATTTTATTTCTCAAAAACTTGTAACTGGATAAATTTATGCAATTTTTAACAAATGATACCTAATGCATAGAGCTTTATGCATGTTTTTAATTCTTGTCTTACTTGCTATGGAAAAATAACCAAAGGAGCAATTATTTTTATAGATTAATTTTTTAAAAAAAGTGCTTTCTTCATATAGAACTGAGTGGTTAAATAAAAATATCATTTGTATATGTATATTTCATTTGAAGGTTTTTAATTATTACTATTGATAAAATTGAAAATATTTATTTTTTTTTACTTAAAATGTTTATAATTATATTTTCCCCTACTCATAATTCTTTGAATAATTAGATGTCGGTACTTAACAAATCTTCAGAAGGAAGAAAGTGATATTTTGCTTCTTAAACCTCGTTTTAAATATGTTTCCTTAAGTCTTAACGCTCAAGAAACTAATTATTCATAGTAATTGTCTCTTTTACATGTTTTTAGTCTCTAATTAAGAACATTTAAGGATGTCCTATTATAAGTAAAATGAAACTAAAATTTTACTGAAATAACTAGGGAAATTTCCATAAAACGGCTTTCAAATGTGGAAGTTATATACATTCACAGAAAACTATTATATATTCGTTTAAGATTAAAAGAAGCTTAGAAAAAGAAACTGCTAATGATTTCAATCAGACTGTAGTTGATGCATTATTTTCTACCATAATTTTTCTTATTTTTCCTAATTTAATACTCGCAAAACAAAATGCATATTTACGAAAGAATTATTTAGCTTAAAATTAAGGATTTCTTTTAATTTCTCTGACGATAATATGCTCTGAAATGCGTGCGTTTAACTTAGAAAAATAATGATTAATAAAGTTACTAATGCTACCTTTAAATAAAAAGTTTTCATAAAAGAAAGTTACTTCTAACATGTTTAAGAAACACGATTTTGATACCGTATCATAAAATTTAAATAACATTAGCTATCAAGTATTTGTAGATTAAATTTATTACAGTTTTATGAGCATTTGTCGTTTTTTATGTATGTTTTGGAAAATTATTTTTCCAAGCTATCCAGAAAGAAAAGAAAATAGTTTAATTCGCATTGTCTTTGATGAATTAGTATTTCTCTTGAGATATATAGCTGGACTACATTCTATGAATTGAGCATCACTCAATTCATAAAATGAACTGATACCCATATTCAACCTCTAGTAGTTGATAGTTTCATAAACGTTTCATTTTGAATAAGAAACTAAGTAACAAAACACGCCGTACGATATCAAAAGTTGAACGGGATTTGTGTGTCAGAATTTCTTATATTTTTTAATCAATGATTGTAAATTTTAATCAAAAATTGAAAATTTAATTAGCAATATTTACATTGTTTTATTAAATTGTAGTGCTCTATAGTTACTAATACTAATACTGAATTGGAAACATATATGTATTTTTTAGCAAAATTAATTATATATATATATATATATATATACACAAAGAGAAAGAGATAAAAAATTTCTCTAATGCATTCAATATAAAGAAAAATTTATTTGAAAAGTCCGTGTATGTCACCAGAAAGTATTTATAATATAAATGGGAGTTTTCTTTTAGTTTATATTCTCACGATCATAAGTATATTTCTGCAAATAGATAAGAAGGGAATAATTGTTTCTTATAGTTATTTGTTTCTTATACACAAAAATTAAAAAAAAAAGATTAGAGCTTTATTTTTGGAATTTACTCATATATATATATACATAATCTTATTCTGCAAAGTAATTCTAATTATACAAATTTTTTTTGCAAGACAATAATTTTATTAAACATTCCGGGGAATAAGAAAACATATTTAGTCAATTTCTTATACTTCATTTTAAAAATCATATTTTTTTATTCGCTAACACAATCTGAAGTATAATTTATAAAAGAAGTTATCAAGAAAGAAAAGAAAATTCTGTGGTCTTTTAAGATTTAAATGTATTCTTTTAATGTTAGAAAAGACAATTATGATCTTTATTTTTCAGGAACTCAATGTCTGAATTCCTTTTACATCGTGTCCAAAAATGGTGTTCCAGAAATAAATGTATTTACTTCTTTTCAATTTTTAACTTTTAAATTGTTTTCTAAGAACAACATGGAATTTATAATATAACTATTAAACGTATTTAATTATACTAATAAATTCCAAGCGGTGTGAAATCTGTGTTATGCCCTTTTATAACTATATTATGTAGATTTTAAATGGATAGCACTTGACTTATGTTGATGCAGTGAAGGCTAATAGATTTACCACTAATATATTTTCCATTATATAATGATGTAAAAATAAACTGCTCTTATATCTACTTGCTTAGATTTAATGCTGGTTCATAGATATACCATAGATTAGCTTAAATGTTAATGTTTCTGGTAACTAGCATTTTATCAAATATTTATTCATGCGAATTAATATAACAAATATTAAATGGTTTTTCCTGACTGGTTGGTTGGATATAGTTAAATAAGTGTAGGAATATAGTATACTGAGATTTAAGTTTTCATTATACAACAATACAAAAGCAACAAATGTGTTTCTGTAAGTATTAAAGAAATAAAAATTTTGAAGACAAGTTGGTTTCAAATTTATCTTAAATAAATAAAAAAAAATATCTTAGAATCCCCATTTACTATTGTGGCATTCTCAACTGATAAAAAAAAATAATATAATATGCATTTTATAACCCTAGCGTATCAAAGCGAACTTTGATTTAAATAAAAATAAGTTATGAATTATTATAATTGCTTTATTAGAGCATAAAATATAAGCATTCTAACTTTACTTGATTTCGTTCTTATCTAATAATGTTTTTATTTATTAATATTCAATATAAAATAAAACATAGAAGATATAAGATATACTTTAATCAGGTAATAGGTTTATCATACGAAAATTTGTAGTAATATATCTCAGGTAGCATTTCTCTTAACTATAATCTCTGGGATTACTTTATGAAATTGTTTAATATGAGAAAAAATCTCCTCTATCATACGAAATGAGTGTAATAAATGTAAATATATATAAATATATAACCAGAGCTGTGTAGAGAAAAATCACTAGATTGAGGAGAATGGTCGCAAAAAAACATTAAATGCCAGAGGATGGCAATGTGGTAAGTGAAGATATTAAAGTTATTATCAGTCTAACCACACAAAAGATTAGCTTGGGAGAAGGACCCGAGTAAATTTATTTGAAGATATTAGTGATTGTTCTAGATGAGTGAAGCTTCGTTTAAAGATAAGTAATATTATAATAATAATGAGTTTTGTAAGGCTTGGTTAGCTAAATTAGTTAGTTTGATATATTTAAGGCAACTAAACATTTATTAAAGCTACTATGTATGTGATTAATTCTAATCCAACAATATCTCTGAGTTCTCGTCAGTACAACTGTATCAAACCAATTCTCAAAAAACTTTGATATATTTCGTAGACAATAAATTCATAAACAGAATTCTGTTGGAAAAGTTGGATATGCTTTATTGTAAATCAGAATGTGTATATATATATATAGCTAAAGGCATAGAATAAGCGGAAACAATAAAATAATAGTAATTAGGAATTTAAGTTGCTAAATTGTTTTTATTTGGAAGGAAAATAAAAAATACTATTTTCTAATTTTTTTTAAAAAAAATAAAAAAGCAATGTTAGTTTAAAAAATGATTTTTTTTTACTTCAAAATTAAAAGAAATCAAGTCTCATACACGGAGAGACTTCAAAAAGAAATTAAATTGCTAAGAAAACAATTTCCTTCGAAATAAGACCCTTGAGCAGCAACACACTTTTGCCATCCCTTAAAAAGTTCATCGGAACATTTCGGGAATCCATTTGTAGCCATGTCCTTTTATTCTGAATACAATGCACTTTTAACTTCATTGCGGATTGGCCGTTTAACAAGCGGGGAACGATGCGTTGACACACCCTATGCATGTTGAGATCCATAGTCAGTATCTGTTGACATGTGGCTGATGATATCCCAATTGTCTGCTATTGTTTGAAGCCTGTTCTTATACACCGCCACCGAAAATATTTTAATGTTTTCAGCGGTGTGGGAAGTCGGAGGATGTCTAGAGCGTTTGTCGGCTTCAACACTTTTCTTGCCTTCTCTGTATTGTCGATGCCCCTAAAAAGCTTGCGTTAACCTTTATGTACAACATCCTTACACATGCTTCAAAATTTCATAAGCTTCCGTAGCACATTTTCCCAAACAAAGACAAAATTTCATATTCATTCTCTGCTCAACAAATGCACTTTTTTTCAATCGCCGGCAACTAAATGCATTCGCCTTCAAAATACGATACCGGGGCAAGTAATCGATTACGTTGTTTGGGAAAACTATTGTTTTACAAATGAGTAAGATCTCAGTAACGCAGAAATGTTATCGTAGCCACTCTACACTGCAAAAATTTTCCACGTTACAGACTCAGTTCGGGAATTTTAATTAGTAGTAGTCTCCTGAATTCCACTTTGATTAAAAACGTAGAAATAGCAAAAATGTAATAACATGTTTTGTAACCTCATATCATGTTACAACATGATGCGAAAGCATGGTTTCTCTCGAAAAAATAGATTAAACTAATTGACAAAATAAATTCATTTTCAAAACTCCCTTAGAAAAATTATATAAATACGATAAGTGATTTTATTTCCTTTTTACAAAAATAACTTTTTAATAAAAGTATCGATAAAGAACCGTTACACTACCAAAAAATAATTTTTTGATTCCTGGGAAAAAGTGCGAGTATAAAATTGTGCAGATTCGATCTACAAGCTGTCCCGTCCTTTTGATCAAAGATTGAACCACATTGGCATAGCACATTTGCAATGCTAATCTTCGCCTAACGACTTTTTAATTGATAAATGATTGTCCATCTCCCGAATCGTAGTATGTAGATGATGAACAACATGCTTGAAGTCATTAAATTCTATTCTGTATGATTCCTACCGTTTTACATGACTTCTTACGCTATTTGACTTCCTGAATCTTGTCTTATACGTTGCAAATATGGAATTATGTTAATTTAAAATAATCGAGTTCTGATTAATTTATAATAAAAGAATAAGCTAAGTATGAATTAAATTTTGAAATATATTTTAGTACATTAATTATTTGAGAAATTGAACCAAAAAAAAAAAACTATTAGATTAGAAAAAGAATTACGGAAGAGATTTAAGATATTTGGACATGTACTAATTGAGATTTAGAAAAGCAATAGTTTGATTGATATAGAAACTAAACAATGTAGCTTTTAAATTAAAATTTTTATTTTTAAATGATACTTAGGTTTCAGAGGTTTACAATTAATTTGAATCTTATTTAGAGGATATGAGATGATGGAAATAGTTATCATTCTCTTAACTGTTTAACTACACATCGCGTTAATTAATTTTTCAAGCTTCCTATAAATTTTATGGGACAAAATGGTCACTATTCTACTAGAAAATAATAGCGGAATTTATTTTAAAAACCAAGTAACTCATGCTGTTATTTTGAAAAATGCTTCAATATGAACTAGATGACCTTTTTGGCAAAAAAAAATTGTATTTTTGTTCAAGAAAATATAAGGGTTATGACCTTTGAGATAACATTAATTGACTTTATCTACGTATTATGCTATTAGTAAACTTTAAAAATCTGTGGAACCTCAAGTTTAAAAAATGCCTTTTAATTGACGAGATATTCTGTAAAACAGTATTAAGTAATATAATGTTTGTCCGTAAAAATTTTATGCTTTTGAACAAGAACTACAAAAGGATTACAACTCTTGAAAGGGTTCTTATTGACTTGTTTAATATATTATGCTGTTAATGTAATTTGAAAACCTGTTGAATTTAATGTTCAATAATCCTCCTTATTCATTATTTATAAATACATATTTAGTATAACATGGCAATCTTTGGAAAAACGGAGAATCTAACACTGCAGATCCACTCCAATTGGATAGATAGATATGAAACCTGTGACATTATGCATTGAAATTTTGAAACTGCTTTCTAGAATAAAACAAGTAGTGATTTCTCTACAGTTTACTTAAGATGCTAGTAATTGGTGATAAATTAATTTATTTAAAGTAACACATTTTTTACTTATCCTCAGTATATTTTATCAGCATGAGCATTTTCTGAGAAATATAAATTTAGTACATTATAAAACGTTACAACCAGATCTTTTGAGAAAAAGAAAATTGTTTTTTATGTATAACAAACAAAAAATAACTTTTTGAAAATATTTTTACTTCCTTCAATTTGTGAAATAAAAGTTTTAAAGAAACTTTAATTTGATTATTAAGTGAACCTAGTGAATACTAGGTTCAGCGCATCCTTTTAATCAAAATAAAATAAATTAAATGCTTTTGAAGAGTGATTACTTAAAAATATAGTTATATTCTTTATCTATTAATATTTTTGTTTGTTAATATTTTAAAAATTAATGAGTTAATTGTTGTATAAAATGAAAAAAGGGAAAATCCCCTTATAAACTTGCAATATACTTTATACAATATACTTACAATATATTTTATACAATATAATTTATATACAATATAATATTTACAATATACTTACAATATGCTTTATGTAATATGTAAAAAAAAATACATAAAGCAGCATGGAAACTCCATTAATTGTGTACTAAAAATTAATTAGTATATTACATTTCCTTCTTAATTACTTTTGTTTTCAACTACAGATCACTTGCATAAATTGAAAATAAAACAGCGAAGTAAATTTTATATAATATATGCAAATAGCGCTCCTTTTTTATATTATCTAATACACGAAGACTAAAAAGGCTTGCCACAACTGTGAATTTCATTAGTTTTATCGTATTTTGATGTAATTATTTCAAAGAGACAGGACTGTCTTTTTTAATAAGAAAAAAAAAATCAAGTACGTAAAAGAAAATCATGTTGCTAAATTTATAATATTACATCACAGGGAAATTGATTAAAATATTATAAGAGGAAATTTTTGTTTCATAACATTTCTGTGAGATTAGATATTTTGGAACACATAAACAAAACAAACATTTCATTTTTTTAGATAACTAAAAATCGAAGCAGTTAATTAAAGATAAATATAATTAGTGTAATTAATTAATAAAGAAATACTTTCCTGATTTTATTACTTCAGTTGAAATTAAATAAGATTTCATAATTTAAATAAGAAATACATTTTGAAAGTTTAGAATTCATAATAATAATTAAAAGCAAACATTTTTGAGTAAAATAATCGAATACATTCAAATAACAGAATACTTACAAACAGCAAAAAGCAGAATTCAGTTTCAAAAATGGAATTTAATACTATTTTTTTTTTCATTTTTTTTGTATTAAATTTCGTCTGCTAACGATGAATGAAACTTTTAAAAGAGGTATTTAAACTCCTTTTAACTTCAAAGCAAAACCAATGTACTAGACATCCAATTATTTTTGTTTTCCATCTATTTTATTATTATTTGGTTCATAAATTCCTTTTTCTTACTACTATTTGAAATATTTTGCATTGATATCCATTAATTTCCATCCTGATTCCCAAGCTTTTACATAAACTCTTCTCTTTGATATAACAGAAAACAAAACTAAAATTTAATTAATTTAATTTTATATCACATAATAAGGCAATTTATTAACTCAAATATTAAAATTTTCCCCATATTTGAAACATTATTACTTTGTATAACTTGTATCAAAGATATAAGCATACCTATCATTTAGATTAACGAATCTTTCGTCAAGAAATGAGTAAAAATCTTATTAAATTTAGAAAAATTCTAATGAAATTTGCATTTCAAATCATACTTTACAAAAGATAAAAAATAAGATTTTCAATCGAGAGTTCCACTAACAATAATTGAATGAGAAATTGAGAAAATTTCGTGAATAAGCATATGCTATCTTTTCTAATGAGTATCTCCAATACCCTCCGTTTACGAAATGTGTTTCTTAAATTATGCCTTCAAATTAAAGGAAGGTAGCTCCAGTTTTTCTTAAGTACCCACTTGGGATATCCTGCAGACTTTTTTTATAAAGAATATTTGTCTTTATGGGCCTAAGCGTAGGGGATAGACAGTTTTACGAGTCAATTTATTTTTAAGGGCTTAAGAATGTTGAAGATTTTAGAACTCAATATTTCAAATGCCTGCCATGATAGAAATGTTCTTTTAAATGATTCTCTGCAATATACTTTCAACGAAATAGAAAGATTACTCTAATAAATTGGCTTTTATTTAGACAAAGTACATCGCATTATTTGTACGTACGTATAAAAAGAACGTGATTATTCAAAACTAGGTTAAGAATAATTAAAGAAAAAGTAATACTTTGTTTCTAATTTAATTTTCATCATAAAATATTTTCAGCAATACATTTTAATTTCAGCTATTTTTTTTTCTTAACATTTTCATTGAAGATAAATTCTCATATGCATGTACATTTTTTTTAAATAAATTAATAAGTTTATGCGGAGAAAAATTGTCATCCACAAAAAAGTTGGTGAGATATCAAGTGAACATTTTGTACAGGCCAACAATCAAACATGTTTTATGTCTAGGAAGGTCAGGCCAGCTCAAGCAACTTGTAGTCATTATTCTACTGGGACGCAGCTTTACAGTGGTCTAAAAATGTGGTCAAATACATCAGAACAATCACTGGTCCTAACGCTTTAAAACCGTAAAGGCTGCTGTTAAATATATGGACGATGCTAACAAAGGGGCTTAGAGAAATATATCTAATGGTACTCCGTGCCAACACTCGGAGTATGGCCCGTTTTGATGGTAGTGAATAAAAGTTGTTAATGTGCATATTCCATGATACCATCATACACGGATGCGTTTATCATGATGCAGTATACAGAACCATATTCGTCTAAAAAGATGACATGAGGAAATTCCTGCTTCCAGGTTCATCATTGAACAGACCATTTAAGTCGTACCTACCTGTAATGAAGCGTCAAGGGTGAGAGAAAACAGACTTGGCATGTTTTTAATTCATAGTGCTCCAAATGTCGCATCACTATGTGTGCAGACACTTGTTCTGAAAATGGTTCCAATTATTGACTCGTGTCTATACTATCCTATAAGACTATGGATTCAATATGTCTGTTTTCTACGTTGTTAATGGTAGACATTAAAACCCTGCATAGCGCACGGTACAGCCCTTTTGAAGCCATCGATTATACATAATCTGGTAATAATCATGAGATCTTGACCAGGACGAACAGCATAACTCAGCGTTTCTCAAACTGTGGGGTGCGACCCTTGGGGGGACATGATAACCCTACAAGGGGGCGCGAGCATATCGAACATTAAAGGCTTAAAAAATTAATTTACCGGAATGAAGTAAACCAAATACTTTCTGATATAATAAAAAAATACACATTTACAATGATGTAATTTATATGTATCATCTGGCGATATTACATCTAACATTTAAAGTTTTCACTTTGATACATTCATTAGCTATCTGATCCTATAACTAAATAAAAAACACAACATTTTGTTTAATTTGCTGTAATCCCACAATGAGAGATTTTTTTTATGAAGTTTTCTTTTTAAACCTATAATACTATTCCAGAGAAAAGAAAAAACCCAGACCCAGAGAAACACTCTAGGACGATAAAAAAATCATCTGTTTGACCTTGGAGCTAACGGGTATGGTTAACTATTTCCTTTTTTTATGTCTTTATTTTTCATTTAGGAAAGATATAAATAATGCATTTTTTTCTCATACGAAAGAGTAATATGACATTTGGAAAAGCTCAGAAAGCCCTTTGAAGGATTATTTGGCCAAGATTTATTTTTTATGAGTATTCTGAAACATATAAAGCATGATGAAAAACGTTTTACACAATTCCTTTTTTGAACTAACATTGATATTTTTTTACACTGATTACACATTTAACCCGGGAGTGGTCACGCGGGGTGTAGAGTCAAAGGACAGCAAAACTACAAAAATTTGAACAAAATATGGCAGTTTTGCTCGCAAATATCATTAAAGTAATGTTAGGGAAAAGTGTCTGTGTGATTGTGTCCTTTATTACATTAGAAACATTTTAGTTCAGTTCTATTGGAATTTTTCTCCAATTATCAAAGAAAAATTGAAAAGTTCTTGAAAGTTGGTGAGTATACTTTCTCTTCTTTAAATTATTCACAGGAATCACGATTTTTATCGTTTGAAATTAAAATAATTATAAAAAGAGGATTGGGGTGACTCAGTCACCCCACGCGACCATTAACGTTAGTATCGAGTGAGCTCCTGCTTCAAATCTGCTTCAAATCAATTTGAAGTCTTCTCGCTTTTAATATTAAAAATAACACAATTATTCTTCATCGGAATTTTATATTTTTCATTTTTAACATTAATTCTAAATGCTAATTATGTGAGGCTTAAAATTACATGTTCGCTTAAAACTAATCATAATATGAGCATTCATTAAGAAAAATCATTTTACATTTTTGTAAACAACGTCGCTCATTTGGGCTTACTCTCCTTACACTTCAGCTATTATATCAAGAATAATATTTTATTTTTTTAAAAAATGAAGTTGTGCAAAGAGTGGGTACTTCAGCCAGTATACTTTAATGTATCTGTGCTACACGAGGTATTTAAGAGCAAGAATACTAAGTATTAGTGACTTCCATGGGCTAGTCTTGCTGAGCAAAGTTTTTCAATATAAGGCTGAAGATTGGAAATTGACACTCTGAGTTCTTTTTGTATATTTTGATGAGTACTATATTTTGTCTTCAAAGCAGCCACTGCATTTTGCAATCTATTCAAATTTAAAAATTAAAGAAAGAAAAAATAACAAAAGAGTTATCCTATTACTTCAAAGAAATTTGCTTAAAATGTATATTACTTAAAAGAAACATATACAAAATTTAATATACTTAACTTATTAATTTATACGGTTTATAATTAAGATCGTATTATAGCTTTAGCGTCAAAGTGCATTATTATTGCATTCAATACATTATTATTGTATAAGGAGGGCGCGATAAAAATTATGATTGAAAAGTGGGTCGCCAGTATCGAAAATTTGAGAAGCACTGGCATAATTCCATTACGATAAAACAAAATCCTGTTAGGCAACAATTCTATCTTGATCACAGATGGGCAAGTGCCAGGAAGAAATGTATCATTTTTATATGAAGCATAGCAACTTTCTGTACCAGAAAACAACATTCAAATGCAATTTGTGCATGAGAAAAATTTGCTGTACATTGCCTTCTTTTAATCATAGCAGGTTTAATACCACCTGTATGGATGTGTAGAAAAGCTAATCATTTGTATAACATAGCTTGTTGCGTATGTGTCCTGAAAATTTCTTGTGTTAGCATAACATCTTCCTGGTGCGCCAGTTTCAAGGGCTTGATGTATTTAAGGTATCCTACTACGTTCGGAACAATGATTTTAAAAAAGTGCATAAATGTATACTTTTAATGATATTTAGTGTCACTTAGATTAGAATACATGTATAAAATTGTTTTAAGGTCATTATGACAAAAAAAAATTAATTAAATACAATATTTTGGCAAAAAATTAACTTAGAATAACCTTTTTTCCAAATGTTCTCTTTTTGTAAAAAATGCTTCTATTGTATTAATATTTTGCCTGTATATAGCTCAGAAATCTGTATAGAGGCTCAACTATGATTTTTGAAATATTCACATTATTTTCAGAGATACAACCATTTGAAATAATTATCGGCGTATTTTCTTAAAATTTCTGCCTTCTGTTTTCGTAAATCATGGATAAACCGACTTCCAATTTATGCATTTCAAAAATTCTAGTTGAGCCTCTGTACAGAGGTCGGAGCTATATACAGGCAAAATATTAATACAATAGAAACATTTTTTACAAAAGGAGAACACTTGGAAAAAAAGGTTATTCTAAGTTAAATTTTTTGTCGCAATATTGTACTTAAATATTTTTTTTTATTTTAATACTATTCTTAACATAATTTTATAAACATTGTCTAATCTAAGCGACGCTAAATATCACATATATTATCCATTTACACGCGTTTGCAAAATCAAGGTTCCGAACGTAGTTGGATACCTTAAGCATGAATAATGCTTTAGTAATATCCAATAGAGAAGAAACAAGAAATAATCGTAGTTAATAGATAATTAGTAAATATTTGTAGAGAGTAGTTGTAGACACTAAAGAGTAGTGTAGTAGAGTAAATATCAGTAAAATGAATGGAGTAATATATGCAGTATGAATACAGTATCAATGAGAATAAACAGCTAAATAAATAGTAGTAGTAAATAGAATACGATTTGGATCACTCCGTGCAAACCTGCTTATATTTGCAAGCATGTTTCAATGATGATAAATTTCTTTTAAAAAATTCTTATTGAGTTAAAATAAAACACAAGAACAAAAATATCATTCTATAGACTGTTGTAATACTGTAATAAATGTACAATTAGTAATCCAATAAATACTCGACGGTACTCGATAATACTTAAAAACCATGCATAAACATAAAATGGTTGGTACCGTTATATTTGTCTTGAGATTTCTTTTTGTCTATTTCTGTAAATTTCAGCTTTTTTTACCGCATGAATAAGGAAATTTTAAATTGCATTACATGTGTGCAACATTTTGCATATGCATCAAATGTTTTAGCTATTCTTACTATTTCTTGCAGATTTTTGCATAACATAGTAGTCTTGAAGATAAGCACTCGCTGAAAGCGCCAATATCGTAACCTGGGATTGTTGAGTCATAAAAAAACAAAGGAAATAAGTTTGATTTTTTCAACATCATGAGAAACATCTTGTGTGTTTATACTTTTATTAAAATTTAAGTAAAACAATTTCTTGAGTGATGCATAAAACAAATATTAACATTTTATTGTATTTTTAAACTATTTCTCTATTTCACTTGACGCATAAGTGAATTGCAATCTCATTTCCTCAGCCTTTCAAATTTCTTTAAATTTAAAACTTTTATTTTATTTTAAATAAAGTATTGCTTACTTATGGAAATTATTAGTTCATTTATGGATTGAACGTATTGGCTCTACACCAACAAAAAATCTATGCAAAAAAAAAAAAAAAAAAAAAAAAAAAACTGCACTTGACTCTTTTCTTTTTTCAAAACGATTGCGTTACAATTAGCTGACTGGGTAGCACAGTTGGTTTAACTCTGGCCTTATACGCCCAAGCTTTCGGGTTTGATTCCCACACAAGTCGGTGGATTTTCATGATGCAAAAAATCTACAGCATCCATCTAGTATGATTACGTGGCATATTAGAGAACCCTAATGTGCTTATTTGGCTTAGGTGCTCTCGGCAAAATTAAATTTCTAATACAGATTGACATCATCAGAACTCAGGTGCGTTCTTCTGGGGAGAAAGCTCGGAGTCAAATGTTCATTGTGACAGTTTACATCCACCTATATGGTGCCCCACTTAAAATTGATACCACCTTCCGGGTAATGTACTAGGTCTGCAGTGATAATTACCACAGCCCACCTAAAAGAAAAAAATCGAACACGTTTTCACTTTTATTTCATTGCAATTTGTTTATTGTTTGTCATATCTTCATATTTGCTTAAAAAAATAAGAAAAATTAACTTCACTGTTGAAAATTATATTTTGTAATAATTACGAATAAAAATTTATACTTATATTCATTTCTGGTACCGTTTTAAAGTTAAAATTTATAAATATATCTTATATTTTGATATATTTTTATATAAATAGAGGGTTCTCCTAAATTTAAAATTTATTTTAATATTTATTTTATTTACTTCTGATATTTGTAGAAACTAAACACATGAATAATGTATAATAGTCAAAATGGATACCTTTCATATTTTCCATAGTTCCTAACACATCTTAATAAAGAATAATGTAATTGCTAATTACTCAAACGAATATATACATAATCTTTTACTTAATAGATTAACTAAATAAATATTAGAGTTAGAAATATTGATGACATATTTTCGATAATGATACCCATTTTGGATAGAAATTTATATTAACTTTTAAATTAAAAAAATTAATTACTTTTAAAATAATGATTTAATTTTTTCAAATTAGAAATATTTGTTATTAAGGAGAACTGACCGATTAAATATTCATGAATATCATTTCATGTGATATTAATTGGAAATATTCATTAATTTGAAGAGAAATGAATTTAAATGATAGTCATAATTAGTTTATCATTTAATTAAATATGCGTAGAATTTACTGAAGCATCAAAATTTTGCGTTTGAATGAACGCAATAAATTATGTTGTACAACAGTTAAGGAAATTCACTTTTAATCAGTACAATTTTCGGGAGATGTTTTTGTATGGTTTTTAATTAGACAATTTGTGAAAATTCTATTGGAAATTCAAATTAAAATATTTACTTAATTAATGAGTTTTTCATGACTTAGCTTTGATGTTTGAAAGTAAATGGTGATAAGGTTGATTTTTAAAGTAATTTTGTATGTAAGATATTTTATTCTATTTTTAGCATTGGAAAAAAAGCAATATGTAGGAAAAAGATGATTAAATTAATAATAAGCTTGATAATTGTTATAAAATTAGAGCTATACTATAAGCATGGCTGTATTATTATATTACAACAGTTTTTCAATCACAGCGCTTACCGTACAATCCGGCGTATAACACGCCCATTTAGCAAAAAAAAAAAAAAAAATTGAAATACCTATGGGAGAGTGTTATATGCCGATTTAGCATTAAAATAATGGTAGCTTTAAAAATCAAAAAGAGAGGAGCATAAAAAAATTAGACATCTACATATATTGAGTTACTGTTTATTTAAAAGAAATGACGTAATTTATGAAAAAAGATTGTAGTTCTAGAAATATACAGTTTTTTTCAAAAGCCTGGAATAATATCTCGAATAAATGACTTCAAAACATAAGAGTACTGCACACGTGCATTTCAGGCTTCTTCGGATAAAAGGGAATGTGTGTTATTCAGCGAATATGCATAAAAAGTTTAAAAAATGCCGCTTGAAAGTATAGGTGTTCGTTATACGCCGAAATTTATGGTCTTCAAAATTCTCTTAAAGAAATATTGCATTAATTAAATCCTCATGAATAATTTATTTAAACTCTTATGAGAAACCATACATTTGTTTTGGTAAATTCTGATTTGATTGAGCTATGTATCTGTTTCTAATTATATTAGGTTAAGGTCTCCGACTACGTTCGGAACCGTGATTTTAATTTAGTGTCACTTAGATTAGAATACATGTATAAAATTATTTTAAGGACATTTTGACAAAAGAAAAAATAATTAAATACAATATTTTGGCAAAAAATTAACTTAGAATAACCTTTCTTCAAAATGTTCTCCATTTGTGAAAAATGCTTCTATTATAATAATATTTTGCTTGTATATAGCACAGACCTTTGTACAGAGGCTCAACTATGCTTTTTGAAAAATTCACATTATTGTCAGAGTTACAGCCAATTAAAATAATTATATATCGGTGTTTTTTTGTTTTTTTTTTCTTAAAATTTCTCCCTTCTTTTGTTGTAAAACATGGATAAACCCACTTCTAAGTTATATATTTGAAAAATTCTAGTTGAGCCTGAGCTATATACAGGCAAAATATTTTTATAATAGAAGCATTTTTTAACAAAAGGAGAACATTATGAATAAAGGTTGTTCTAAGTTCATTTTTTGCCGAAATATTGTATTTAAATAATTTTTTTGTCATAATATCCTTAAAACAATTTTATGCATGTATTCTAATCTAAGTGACACTATATATCATAAATATTATCCATTTACACGCTTTTGCAAAATCACGGTTCCGAACGTAGTCGGATAACTTAAAAATCTTCAAATTAAGTTTCTACAGTATTTATTTCATATATCAATAGCTTTGTTAAGGACAAATATTTTCAAAGAAAAATTTTTAAAAAAAGAAACGTATCATTTGATTAATATTTTTTTTATATTTGAAAATGGCAAGAAAACAAAATTATGATTCACTTTTTCTGACACATTTTACAAAGAAAAATTTAGTTTCAATGAATAAATTTAAAAAAAAAAAAATACTACAATATCGTCCAATACTTTATAATTATCTTTTAAATTTGCAACGTTTTCCTTTCGAACCCGAACAAAATCCTTGCTTTAATATTGATTCACGACTTAAGAATATTACTACGAAAATGAAAATTACATTCATATACAGTATTCAAGACAGAATATATTTGTCTTTCCTCCTTATTAATCTTAATTGATAATTTCATATTTTAGGTTTAAAAAATATTTAAACGAACATATCCACTGATTGAATATTGTCTACTATACGTAATTGATAAATCAAAAAAAAAAAAAAAAAAATACTCTGAAAAGCAGCTAACTGTGCAAAATAATTTCTAGAAGAAAAGAATATAATTGTAATTCTCCTGCAGTATATTGAAAATATTCTGTTTGTATTATTAAATTTTACATTAAATTTCGCATCATTTCTCAACTGAAATGAAACCAAAAACTAACATTCATTGCTCAATCAACCCTATACTGTATAACTCGACATATGCTACCACGACTTACTTGAACTCGGAGTTAGGCGTATGTAAAATCTAGTCGAGTCGTCTTTCGTTGATGTGCATGTGTGTGTGGGGGAGAAATGCTGAAAATGTTAATGTGGTTGAAGAAGTTGTCAATTTTGCCAGGCAAATAAATTTAGAAGTGGATAGTGATCACGTTCAAGAACTGCTGCTGGGGTCTCCCCAATCAGGAGCTGACAAATGATCTCATAGAAATGCATGAGCAAGAGCAAGACAATGAAGTTATTGACTTGTAGAACTTGAGTATTTAGACCCAATTCACAATCAGAAGATGGAATGGTGGTTGAGAATTTGACAGAAGGCCAAAGTTTAATTGAAAAAAGGGTTTTATAAAAAATTTAGAAAATATGGACTCCTACGAAGAGAGTACATTTTCTACAAAACAAGGAATAAAATACTTATTAACATTCTTCGAGGACATTTTGCGGGTGAAAAAAAAATCTTTGAGTAGGCAGACTACTTTGTTAGATTTTATGATTCCTACATCAAAATAACTTCGGCTTGCGATTGTATATTTATTTTATTAAACATTTTTTTTTCACTAAATTATTATTTTCATTTGTCTCGTCCCCAAATAAAAATAATTTGTATAAATTTATTTGCAGTGGCACACCCACGAAAATTGAAAGAGAGGGGGGAGGGAAGGATACATAATCGAAAGTCCACCATTCTCGTATAATGCTCCAATACGCCACCCAACATATTCTTTTGATTTTGTCAAATTTCTTGAACAAAAAAACAGTAAAAAATTAATTATTGAATAAATAATTAGTATTAATTAATAAAATCATTGTTAACAACACATAATTAATTAAATTTTACGCACTATATATATATAGGATTATAATCAATCGAAAAAGAAATCAAGGGCTTTGGCAGGGGTTTTCGGACCCGGGGACCTTCCCCCTTGTGAGTGCCACTGTTTATATGAGAAACTATTCCCCGACCTACGTGGTTATCACTCAGCCCCCCTTATCTCGTAAGTTAGGGGTATTACTGTATTTAATAACACGAATTAATTATTAGGGTGCCAGCTCATAGGTCATCTTGGTCGCTTGACCATAGTTCAAAGCTCCAAGGTGCGCTATCATTAGCCTTTGCGTTGCTTTAGAATTTATTAATAATAAACGGCCAATATTCCACCTATATTAGAAACTTGCATTTCAGTACATCATACTACGTTCATATAATTACTTAATCAATACAATTATCTTACACATACACAATATACATATTTGGTATAAACCACCGTGTAATCTTCATCTACGAGCATTTTCCATATTTCTTAATCAACAACTTATTTATCGTTTTATCGATTTATCACCAGAAACGCTTACAGGAACGAATTACAAGTTCTTTATCGAAGTTTAATGAATTAAGAAATACAGTGGAAATTATTGAATTTATACTTCCAGTTAATTATTCAGTTTGTGGATAATGCAGATGCTTTCCTCTCGTTCCTGTTACAGCTACTGATAGAGCCTAGAAGGCGATCATGACTGCTATTTCCTTTATTATGTGAATGTGATATCCCATCTATTATTTTGAGAAATATAAGCTAATCAACATTTTCATTAGACATTGAGCCATGTGTAGTAAGTAAGATTTCCTGGTTTATTTATGAATAATCATTTGCATGTTTAAGTTAACTGGCGTTATTTAAAATATGGATGTCATTACCTAAAGGAAGGTAGGTTTATAGAAAAAGCAATATCGCATTTTTATCTCTTGTTTAAATTAGTATAACTGACGTGAAATGTAATGGTGTCATTATGCATAACTTTGCCAGTTATGTATAAAACTTTTCACTTTTTTTTTCTATATATAGAGAGAGGGATGAAGACAGAGAGAGAGAGAAGAGAGGGTGATATGAAAAGAGATATAGCTAAACATATATGTAACGGAGAAATACTTAAACAAACAAATGAAAATTATCATATAAGAAAAAAATAAGTCATCTTTTACTTGATATTTTCTTTCAGACTGTTTTATGTAAATGTTTATGAAGACTCAAAAAAGGACTATTTATTTTTAAAAAAATCTTCCAAGGATTAATATTATATATTTCACCTATATTATCTTACACAAAATAAACTATTTTATTATACAGCTCAAAAATATTTCAATCATCCTATGTATACAAATACGTGATAATCACAACAATTCTATGAATATTGAGAAATAATTCTTTTTGAAAACGGTCTAGAGTTAAAATGTCTATCTTTGAATTGGTCTTACCTTAATATTGATGAATATGAAACTCGTCGATAAAAATCGAAATTTCAGTAATTTTACTGTTCGGAGTCAAATTGCAAGATATCTATCCAATCTTCAAACATAATGCATGAATAATTTCACAACTAAAACGAAAGTGGTGGAAAAAATGGAAGTTTCTGAACTAAATCGACAAAATGAACAATTTTGGAAAAGTTGTTTTTCTTCATAACTGATCTTTCTCGGGAACCCCCTTCTTTGTTGCGTTATTCAAAGCAGAGATTTGTGTTGACATTTCGCATTTTCACCTTATAACAACTTATGAATATCTTATGCTAAATCAAGAAAACCTGTCTGAAAGGATTTCAGTCTGATGTATAAGCCTGACGAAGAAATTTATGTAAACTCTAACCTCCTATTTGTTGGAATATTTTTATTGTTAAGAAAGATAAATACAAATTATTCTTATGGTCCCAGCATACATATATAAATTCATGTGTAATGTTCATTTAAAGAATTCGCTTTAAAACTAAAGCAAGATCTATCGTTTATCGAGATTTATTCTCATAAGTATAGAAACAACTAATTTCATTTATCAAAAATATGTGTCTAGGTTCTCCCATTTACCGCAATTTATAGTTTTTAATAGGTGATTTCTGAGCTCAGAATACAGCATTTTATTTTAATATTCAAATTATAATATATTATTAATTTGTTATCTTATCACTTGTGACATGTATTTGAAATATTTTGTGAGATGACAATTCCCTATCTGGCATCGTATTTGAAGGACTAAGGGTGGGATCTACTGGTTTTCGTTCGAAACGTCCAAAACCTAAATTTTTAATTACCGATCAGTTGTTTGATTAAAATTTAGGT
>BMAV01007220.1:436923-483438 GCA_019973955.1 Trichonephila inaurata madagascariensis
AGAAAGTGAAACTGCAAAACAAAATTCGTATACTACAATCTGTTGTATTTAGCGCTGCTCTTGATTAAAGTACCGATGTCAACTATATTGTGGGACTTTAACTTCACGATCATGAGATAAAGATACATTTTACTAAGATATATATATATATACATATGTCTTCGACATCGTTGTATAAAATAGAGCTGTGCAGGGACAATGTTCGTATTGAAATTTAAATTTTGTATTTAATTATATATATATATATATTGGTGGAATACTTGTGTTTTATATTTTTAATTCTTGTTTAAAAGAGAACATGCTTAAAAATAGATAATATCTAATGTAGGACTGTTTTTCTCAATGTTGTGTTAGACTTTTTACTGTTTTTCTTTATATTAATAAATATATTTATTAATGCGTAATGCATAATTAATGTATAATAAAACTTTAGATTTGCTTTCTTGACTTATTTTTCCTAATTCTGCATGCTCTGCTACTGGAGTAGAACTGCTTTTAATATATCCTACTGTATGACATCTTGAATTATATTAGTAGTTGTATATGACTCACTTCAGCTACAAGGTTGCCAATCTTGAAGTCATACCGCTGCATTCTTATATTTGAATTTAAATATTATAATGATTGTAATAAATATAAATAATTATATAGGAAAGTAAAAAACAGGTTTATACACTTTCAAATTATTCTAAAATACTTTTTAATTACGCTATTTAAAAACATATAGTATATTTATTTGATAAACCTAGAGGTTTTGGAACTTTTTAAGTTAAAATAAGGGGTCTGAGTTAAATTCGGATCCACTAATCTCGGAAGAAACATAAGTTAGGCAAAACGGTTTTTAACATTTTCCGATAGGTATGCACAAGTAATTTTAATTTTTTAAAGCTTTTTCAGTGTTTTGAGTGAAACCTTTGTTCTAAGTAAATCCTGCAAAGTCAGTATTTGAATCCAAGTTTTTGAGTAGTTCGTAAGAATCATAATCCCTCATTTAAAAGTCTGAATGCATATGATCATCATGTAAAGAATTTTTTAACCAGAGTATGAAACATAAATCAACAATTACATGCCTTATACGAATTTCTCAACCAGTTCATTTTCCTAACGAAAAAAAAAAATGGCACAAAAAGTGTGAATAGTACAGACATTTTACAATATAACAAAAGATTAGGAAAAAATGTGTTTGCTTCAGACACACAGAGTTACCAGAGATTGAATTATCGTCGTTGGCACCTGGCGTTTCACTTTAATTTGATAAGAAAATATTCATCCCAGCTTACAACATTTTCATCCTCATGACGATATATTTGAAAAGTACAGGAATTTTTTCATTCCACATTTATTTATTTTTAAGTTCAAATTATACATGAATTTTGATATTTTTGAAACATTTTAAAGAAAAATCCCACTTTTGGCTTATATACGGAACTTGTTTCATTCTGAAATATACGATACATCATAAGGCTTAATTTATTCTACTATTTGATTTAGTGTCATTATTTTTTTCAAAATGTAATGCAAGTTGTCTCAAAAAATAATTTAACAAAATTAATTAATTTTTTTTCCCAATTATCTATTAAATTACTTAGGCTCTTATTACTTCAACGAAAAATTCTGTTTTGTAAATTTAATAAGAGAAAAACTATTTTCATTTTAATCATTAAGTTTTGAGATTAAGGCATGCGATTAAAATATATTGTTTTCTCCAACGATAAAATAAATTTTTTTTTTTTTGTCAGAAAAGCGGATAGGCCGATTGAAAAGATTTCTTCATATGCGTGATGAAACCGAAATACTTGATCCCTTACATCCTTGCAGAAATTCTACACATTTTTAATTTTTTTTTCTTTATGTGAGCATTTTACAGACAAACAAGAATGTTTCTTACCCAGCGGTCACGAAAATTAATTTTATTTTTTCTGTTCTTTTTAATCATTCCTCGTTTTACTTTAAGAAAAAACATTTCTTATAGAAATTGGTATTATTACTATCCAAGTAAAAGAAAAACACGACATTCAAAAAAACTTCTTTGGAAAAACTATTTGAATGAAAAAAATGTTAAAGTAATGAAGGCTATTCGAAATCTGTTGATCAATTTTGTAAAGTTTTCGTTCTCTGGATCTGGCATCAGCTAAGACATTCTAAATTAACTGAAGTAGTGCAGGATAATGAAATGAAATTTTAAAGTTGAGAAATATTCTTTGAACAAGATGTTTACAACAAATAGTGAACATTCAAACTTTTAAAATAAATGCATTTTAATCACCAATGCCATTCCTATTTATATTAATATTTTGTTATGCCTTGTAGCTAAAACGAGGTATAGAATAAAAATACAGAAAATCAGACATATTTTCATAGGTAAAATGAAAGTAAAATAAATTTTATTGGATTAAAATAGTTTTGTTCAATAAAAATAGGACGAAATAAATTGTAATGAATATTTGAAATATATATTTTTGAATTTAAAATTTGTTGTAATTTATATTATGATGTTTATGAAGTAATTATTATTAAACAGTAACCCTTAATTTTTTTTAAAAACTTTTAACTCACTTAGGAATTGACATCTAATGTGTACAAAATTTAAAACATGAAAACTTTTTAAAATACTATAAGTTATTGCTTTAAAACATGCAGATATAGTCGTGTTGTTGTAACAGTTGTTTTATATTGCTGCTTATGCCACTTGATCAACGTTGTCATATAGAGGCCCATGAAATTCATCATGACAAAGGGTTAGTTGTGTGCATGTCATTATCCATAGCTTTGAGCAGCATGCAGGTGACAATACGATTTTGCTTGATTCCACCCCCAATTTTGTGAATAAACACCTTGAGGGATCATCAAGGGTCGCTTCCCTCTCTTCTCTTTCTCTACAATCGTTACTACATACAAAGGTTTCTCTGAGATATATACATAGATTAATACAAACATATATATATATAAATATAAATTGATTTTTTTCAACACATATGAAATACTTTTAATTTATGTTTAAAGTTTCTTTAAGTAGAGAGAGCACGATACTTAAATTAATAAAATGATTTTTTTTTTTTTTATAATTTTAAGTAAAATTTTAAGACAGCAGAAACTTATAAAGGGAATTTAATTTTTTGAGGAACTTTTTGTATCTGATATTCTTATATATATATATATATATATATATATATATAAGTTAGGATCTTAAAAAAAAGTTTCTACATTGCTTTTTGTTGCAGTAAATGAGAAAATTAGGTAATTCTTTTAGAGAAGCAACAATGGGATATTAGGTATTGTCTCCTAAGAATAAAAAATAATGAAAAATAAAGTGCTCAGCATAATTCGTCATGAAATAATGAGAAAATATTTAATGAATTTAAAAATTCTTTAAAAGATCACCTTACAATTAAACATAGTATTTTATGCTCAAATCAATATAATAAGGCATAACATTATTACATTACATAATAGTATTTTTATATAATTTTTTAACCGAAGCATATTTTTCTATTTCATTTGTGTAAAGGATTATTACAAAAACATTCCACACACACAATAAATTGCCCTTAATTTATACTCCTGGGTGAATTTTTCAAATGCGTTTACAGCTGAATAATATTTTTATGTCTTCTTATATAGTGTATAATATGTGCATGCTTTGTTTTCTGATGGATATTTGCTATTCAAAATCAATTATTTAGAATAAAATGCGAAGGAGAAAGGGTAATATTTTCTGTGAGATTAGTGCGTCTAAAAAATAATTTTGTTAAACCTCAAAGGAAAACATGAATTGTTCTGAGACAGTACATGTTTTTAGAAGAATAATGAATAATTAAGACATAATTTTTAAACAAAAAAAAACAACAACAAAAAAACTACCATTTTACAAACAAATCTACAAAAAGCAAAAATTCATATATTCATAAAATATGTTTCTGCTATTCATTTTATGTTCTTTTATTGAGTATGTATTTCAAATTTTTCTCACTCATACTCTTTACTTAGGTACAGAAAAAAGTTCGTTTTATCGAAATAATGAATGGTTTTCTTCTTTTGCTAAAGAACCTCTTTTGTACAATATGATGGAAAAGCATTTCAATTTATAAGCATAATAAAATTGAATTTTAGAGCAAAAATCAAATATTTTTCATGAAATACAATAAAGGATTAGATTCATGTTTGAACTGTCTGCGCTTTTTCACTGTATTATACCTATTGTAAGCGTCTCGACGAAGAAAAGAAATTGTGGTATATATTTCTCCAGTTCTGGGCAAAAAGGTTTCTACAATATTCATACTAGTCCTTTTAGTGGCTAAATATAAGCGTTAGGCTTCTTTTAAAATTAAAATGAGATGAAAACTTTTTCCTTTGATGTTTAAAAAACAGGCTTTTGTTATCTTATTCATTGGAATGATGGACATAGATTTCAATTTTTACTATAAAAAAGGAACTATAATTAGAAAGATAAAAAAAGTACTTCTGAATAAAGCTTAATTTTTTCGGTAAAAGACCCAATATTAGGTAAAAGGAATGTTGCATGTAAAACAATTTTCAAAGTGATTGGAAACCTTAATGGAAAAGGGACAAGAAAATTATTTCCTTCAGAGCTTTTTTATAACAGAGAGTTTTCCCTTCTTTTTTATAAGTTTAAAATAATCCATCATTTGACATTTATTTTAACATTTCGTAAGATGCTTCTTTATTTCAAAACATTTTCGTAAGACTTATCAAAAGTTTCGCAAAAATATGTTTCTTAGATTTACATAGAACAAGGAAGTACTAACATGTTTTCCTTTGAATATTTATTGCGATAGAAAGCTTTTAACAAACTATTACTTTCGATAACAACTAAACTAAGAGTTATTAACCATCAAACTCTTTTTTTACAGTTTAAAACTCTTTGTAGACAAACATGAATTGACTTCATAGGATTATGCAATGTAAACATGGAATATTTGTAGGTATACTTACTTTTTCATAATATTGTTCCATGTTTATTATGAGACATACCTTTGAACTTTTTCGCTCTTTAAACAACCTATAGAATTTTATAACTAATCTTAACATTACTATTCGTTTTAAATAATCCATTTACTAATGGAATATTCATAAGAAAATCTCAATATCTGACAAACCATATGCTATTTCAATAATGGAAATTAAATAAAAAAATTTAATTTAACTAATTTTATATAAATTTAAGAATTCCCGTTGAAGAATTATCTCTTGAAGAAATTCCTTTAAGTATAATTTTTAAAATTAAAATTTGCTAGTTTGCTTCAAATACTATTTTTTAAAAAAGTGTTTGAAAATAAACTTTATTTTTTCAATCTAGTTTTGTTTTTATGAATGAATTAAAATCGGCCTTTAGGTCTTAAGCCAAAAAAGTTTTTTTTAAAACTTAAAAAGTATTTGTTTTCCTAATTTTAGCTATTGCATGTCATGATTGTTCAAGGTACAAAAATTATTTTAATAACTATAGAGAAAAATAAAATTGCATGTGAACACGCATAAACTTCATGCAACGTTGTGCGAAAAAATTTAAATATTGTTTAAAAAAAACTATTTTCATTATTTTGATTTTACTACGTTTTATTTGTTATTTTAGATTTGTGATATATTTTTAAAATGATTTTGTATCTCTTACTTATTTTAAAATACTTTTTTGTATAAAATGTGGATACAAAATATCGCTTACTTTCTCCAAGGTAAGAAACTATCTGAGATGGACAGACTTAATCAAGAAAAACAGGCGGATAGAGAGATAAAACGATAATATGATAATAAGAGAGATAAAATATATAAGAAAGATAAGATGATAAATGCTCCACTGTCTTCTTAAAAAATCGTTTTAAATTATATATTACTTCACAGTATAACATTTTTTGAAGTACAAAATATATTCTTGCTGACGTAAAAATGATGGGAATTTTGAAATCTCTCTATTTGTTAAAAAAAAAGTTAGAATTGAAAACCATTACTGATAGAGCATAATACAAATAAACACACATAAAATTCTAAATTATGTATTGTATATAGAAATAAAAGTTAATGACAACAAGCAGAGAAACCCTTCTCTTTTACGACACAATAATATCTCACCACCACTTTTTGGAAATAACTTAAATTCAAAAATGGATAGTAAAATCTCTTTAAAAACTTTTAAATTCCCCTCGCGTTTAAATTCATATTCACTTTTAAATTAATGTTATAGTTACTTTTTCACCCGTTCAAAGATTTTACATTATTGGATTCGTTAAAGAAATTTTTTGAATTATTAATTAAGTTGTAGCTTTTCAATTTATATCTCGAACACGATTATTATAAAAATTTAAACATCACGTAAAAATTTAGGTATTATCTATTAATTCTTTTTGTCAAATTCGTTCTTTTATTGAATTCCTACTATTAGTTCACAATCTTTTTATATATATATATGTCTTGCTCAAAATTTTAATCGTTAATAAAATACTTTCCATTCATCCATTCAATTTCGAATGCATTTTTTAAAATTTTTAGTGGATGACACTTGATGTTAATAAAAATTTTTCAAGTATTAATTTATTAATTAAAATTAGTTAATGAATAAATAGTAACGAACAAAAATAAAAGTACAACACCATATATAAAAAGGAAAATCGTTCGTTGTGTCACCGGATAGCGCATTGGATTTCTAATCCAAAGGTTATGGTTTCGAATCCTACCTGTGATGGCTTGATTTGTGAGAATGTGATTTATGAATGAATAGATATTAACAAACAAAAATAATAGTTCAACACTATATAGAAAGAAAAATTGCAAGGGAAGTCGCTTTTATTTTGCCACTTAAGATTGTGATTCTGTGTGTTATATGTATAAACATATTTATATTAATTGTAATTATTTAATAAAAAGTAAATAAAATAAAAAAAAAGTTGTTGACCTAAGTAGGAATGGAATTATTTTTTTTATATTACTTGTTTGATTTAAGTTTAAAACACCGAAATGCAAACCTTGCCATACCGCAAATTTTGAAACGATATTACAAAAAAATGTTCAATTTTATTGCTAAGAAACTCATTTAGGACGGATTTAATTTACCCATATGTGAAAATTTCCAATGAAATTTGAATATTCTTATGTAGGTAGGTTCTAATTGTGAGAAAGTATTTATTAATTAGTTAAAACGTTTTTACACGGGCTTAAAAATGAGGCCTAAACTAGAAAATATGTAAAAATAATGAAATGTTTGTTTATATGTTCGTTAAAAAGGTGGAAAAAAATTTTAAAAAGTGACAGTCTTGTTGAACACATTGATATTAAGTAATTTTTAATTTAAATTATTTTTTAGTATTTTCTGCGTTTTGTTAAAAAAGAAATTACATCCCCACCCTATTTTTTTTACTTAAAAGTGCACTTCTAAAAAGCTTTGTCTATAGGTGCGAAAGAATTTTCTGAGAGCAGTTGGTTGAAAGAAGTTATCCCTTAATATTTATAAATTTTTCTGACCTGTTGGTGTATGCTTGAATTACTAATTGATTATGAAGAATAATTTTAAGGTATTGACAGGGAAAAATCGTTTAAAGCCCAAACCAAATATTGAAAACGAAAAAGTGTTATGTATATAATAATTTGAATAGTACAAATAGCTCTTTAACAATGATGATTATTTTAAATGATTAGTGTTTCTTACTGATGCTATTGAAGAGGAAGCAGTCTTTGGTAGTTTGGTAATCCAGTTTATTGTACATAAAGAAAAAACAAGCTGCAGTATGCTACATGATGAAGGACAGTAGGGAAAAATCCAAGAGGGTGGATTTTCCAGAAATCTCGTTTTATATACTAAGCGACAAACAGAAGTAGTAATAACATGATCTGCGTAAACGGAGCTTGTTCATTGGTGGATAGATATAGTTCAAAAGATTCCGGTTTGGCAGGTAGCTAGTAATTATTTACGCCCGAGTCCCCCATTACGAATTAAAAACATGTTCAAGATTAAATTACTGGGAATTATTACATGTACTTATTAATTATCGTTGGACTGTTAATTTTAATACATTTAAATATTATCATATAAAACATTATTGTGAAAAAAAATAAACCATAATATATATTAATTTTGTTCTCACGCGATGAAAAACATTAAAAGCAATGCAGTCAAACTGAAAAATAGGTAATTTGAATAACAGGTGTGAGTGTGTTTTTTTAATACAGGTAGTACATATAGTTTTTAAGATGTTTCTTCATTATATTCCAAAATTTCTATAATGGCTTCCTTTTGTCTCTATGCTTCATTAAAAAAATTGGATTAATTTCTTACAAAGATAAGGAGGTTCGATTTCAACAAAATAATTCTAAATGCTAAATTTTCCATACTTTAAAAATATCTTGACATAATTGACAGCATATCTCAGCTATTTAATCAACGTTGGCCGTAACTAAACATGCTTAATAATCTGAAAAAGATAATTTTTCCTTAAATTAAATAGTAAGAGCCAAGAGTACTAAGATTTAACGTCCAAACCAATTAAAACACATTCGTAAATCAATTTTTACCTCGATACAGGGTGTCAGATTTAATTATATGTAATAATTTGGATTGTATAAATAATATTTTTATTTATTGAGGATTCTTGATATTTTTGTTCAAATAATTCTGTTTAATATATTTATGGCCTATAAGAAAATAATAATTTAAGTGATAACATTAAACATTTTAAGAAATAAGGAGAAAATAGAATACAATAAATTATGAAAATGTAATTGTTTTATTTTAAATCAAAAAAAAAAAAATTAATACAACGTATGAGTATTATTGTTTTGATAATTAAGAATGGTTAGTGTATAAATTATATTCTTTTACTAATTATTTAATAATTACATCTCAGCAGGCTTATTAATTTTTTTTTATCTTCTAATGAAATTAAGCTAGATTCTTATTATAATTCATATAATTTATTATATATCCTTAAATTTTCTCTTCCCTTGATACGTTTATACGTTAAAATCAAATTTATATTCTGAAGAAGCAAAAATAAATAAATAAATAAATAAATAAACAAATTTAAAAATTAAAAAAAACAACAACATGTGATGGCATTATTTGAAAATTAAATAGAGAAAAATAAAGAAATGACATTTCAGAAATTTTGTTAAGCTGTTATTAGCTAAATTTAACAACATAACATAAAATAAATTCTGCAAGCTAAATATTACTTATATAGAGAAGAGATCTATCTTATTTAGACGAGTATAACTTCTAAGTAAAGTAGAATATAGTATTTAAAAATGTTACTTCAAAAAACATATTACATCAAACTTAATTTTGAACAAATATTGTAAATAAACAGAAAGGAATTTTAAAGCTAGAGCTAAAATACTTTTTTGGGGGGAAATGCATTCTTCAAATCTATTTAATTAGTAATTGATAATTATACAATACTAATCTTGATATAATTTGAATACCCCTTAACTTTTAATGCACGTAAGTTACACATAATATTGATATTATTTATTGATTCCGCCGTAGCCTAGTGACCAAGTCAAGAGAGTCGTGGCCAGTATGTCAAGAATTCGAGCCTAGTACCGCTGAAGATTAAGTCGTGCAGAGAGAGGCGGAAAGGGTGGTGGGCCATTCGCGTTAAACATGTCGAGGCTCAAACATCTTCTCGTTGATGTGATGTAGAAAGGAGAGGAGGGAGTCAGCTCAGGTGTACTCCTCGTCATTTGACCATGGTTCAAAATTATGAATTCCTTCGCCAAAAGTCTTCGAGTAGCTGAATAGTACAAAGTTAATATTCACTTACTGATATTATTAGTTATCATAATTTTCTGCTAAAACGTATAGTACATTTATAATAAATTTGCAGCATGATTAGAAAGGGAACAAAGAATGAAAGTAAACGTTGTTTATGATGTATTGAAGCAATACAAAACTTTTGAAATGTAACATAGATTTGTGTTTTCTTTACAATTCACGTTTTGAAAAAAATGATTTTAAAATTTTCTGAAATAATTTTCAAAAGCGTATATTTTAAAATATAAAATTATTGACTTATTGCCATTGTGCAATTAGTTGATACAAAATTTATCTAAATGTACATTTAATTCAGAAAATTAATAGGAATAATTAAAAAAAAGTTGGTACTCTGTAAATTTATCTTCAACGTATATCTTATTTTTGTTTGAACGTTTTGAATATTTTTCCCTCTGACACTAGTTAAATGTTTTGAGTTCGTGACATTCTAAATTGAACATCAAATAAAAAAGCAAAAATAAGGAATAAATGACAATTCTAACAGTAGATTACAATTATTCTAATATATATAATTCAAGTCATTTATTTTTTAATTTAAATACTAATTTGGAAAACTATTTTGCATTATAAAAATGACCAAATGTGTTTTTTTTCCATGGCGGTATTTTTGAGAATTGATTCAAATTTGTAATCTGTGTGATGATTATTCATTATATTTTCAAGTAAATATGTATAATATAATTTTTTCAAACAAGGAATTATAATTTATAATAATCTTCTGTATTATTCTTTAAAGAGAAATTAGTGAAATGCATTCATTTTTAAAATTTTGCCTTTGAACTTATTTTAATAATTTTCAATTATTGAAACAGTTTACTCGGACAAATTCTTATAAGTCCCTTAGTAACAAAAACATTAGTCATTTTACTTAACTCTTAATTTTAGAACGTTATCAATTATATTTTTCTAAATTAAATTGTGAAATAATAAGAAAAGCACTGAAGTATGCAATTGGTATAATATTCAAATAAATTACTGTTTTGCCAGAAACGTTATCATTTAAATATTTTCATTAAAATTCTTAGAGAATATTCTTTTTATTTCGAAAACAATATCGAAATTTAACGTTGATTTTTAAAATAATGGTTGAGTATCTTTTCAATTGAAAAGAGTAATATCAAAATTAATAAATAATACTTAAAAATTAATCCACATAAAATAACAATAGAATTGAGCCACATTAAAAAAAATGGCCATTTCATATAATATATTCTAAATATATTCTTATAGTCTGGAATATAGTTTTACTATAATCGGTTTGGGAAATCGCATAAATGTAATAATTGAATATTTAGCAAATGTTTTTTCAGATCTTTAAATAGAAACGAATTAATAATTCATAATAAAAACGTAAGCACCGCAATATATATATATATATATATATATATATATATATATATATACATATATATTTTGCGGTTAATTTCAGAATATATATATATATATATATTCTGAAAATAATTGGATTGTATAGCAAACATTCTAATAAATAGAATAGATTATTATAAATACTTTGCAAAAGTAATAGGATATTGAAACCTATCAGCAAATGGAACTAAATTATTAGAGCCTAGTATTTAAAAGAAAAAAAAAATCAGCACACTTCTAATGTATGTGCATTTAAAATTCAAGCACTGAAATAACAAAAAACGAAAAGTCAACAGAAAAATGCAAACAAGAGTTAACAGTCCTCTTATTTATTTCAATTTAACAAAGCGTAAAAACTTTGGTTTCATAAATATTCAAAATGAAACATTAATGCATCCATAATGAGGGGGGAAAAGTAAAACCTGTATCATTTTTCTTTTTCTTAGATTTTTTTTCTCTTTCCATTTTTCGTTGATTTATTATACAGTAATATTCCGTTTTAGATTTTTAAACATTTGGAATGCAAAGTTAGAAGAAAGAAAAAGCGTCATGCTTCAAGGTCATTGAAGGATAAGAAAGAAAACTTCAGAGTTATTATTTTTTCCTCGTTACAATGTATTAAAGAGTAAGTCAAGAAATTTGCCACCCGATGTAAAAAAAAGGAATGGAGGGAGAAGACAAACGATTCATGTTTCTTGCAGGAAAGAAATATTGATACCGGGCAATTTTTTTTTTCTTTGAGAAGCTAGAATTTTAGTTATTTACAAAGTGTTTGAAAGACACACTAATAATGTTTATGATTTTGTTTAAAAAAAGGATTGAATAAAATATTTGTAAAGAATTAATTTATCTAGTTTACTTGACTGATGATTACTTAAAGTGTAAAAAATGCTTTAGATAACGATAGGAGTCACAACAAAAATTGAGGTAAAATAAATTAAGATATCTAACTACTAGCGACAAATTTTTTTTTAAAAAAAAATAGACATACCAGAATTTTTTTTGTGGTTTTGAGGCTTATTTAGTACATTTAAGAAAAATATGCTAAAATTTAAAAAAATAATTAAATTAGGGAAAAAATTGGTAAAAATTTACAAAAAATTACATAAACAGGGCCCATTCTGTAGTAAATATTTATGAACAAATTTTCAATTTTTCAATTTTGATGTGTTGCTTTGCTTTTCATTTTTGAAATGACTTTCAAGATAAGCAAGACTAACTAGAGGATAGACTAGAGGACTTTATCTTAGTTATTATATGAAATTGCTTAAAAAAGCAGTGATTACTTTTATATAAGAGGCTGTAAATTTTGTAATAAAACAATGATTCATAAACCTGAAAGTTATAAAACACACTTGTACTATTATACAAAACATACACACAAAATTGCAGTCAATTATTTTCAAAACTTTTTGAGCAATCAATGTCTCCGTTTGAGAATTTTGAAAAAAAACCACATTTCAATAAAACGTATTTTAAAGTATGATTATCTTGCTTATAGTAGTAGCGTCTGCTTTTACTAAAACCCTTGTAGTTTTTGTTCTAGTGAATGGAAAATAATAAACTTGGTATTTTTGTAAAATTAATAAGATGACCTATAAATAAAATTATAAAAAAGTTGTAAATTTGTTGGCAAAATTCCCAATTTTAATGTTGTCAGATACCTTAAGTAAATTATCATTGTATTCATTTTATATTTATATCACTCTTAAATGAAATTACCCTCTAAAGAAACTACTATCTTTGGAGTAATTTCCTAGAATATAAGATTTCGAAAAACTCTAAAATTGTAGGCTTAGCACTTGAATTGAAATGGCGAAAAACGTTCTGCAACTATGTGAACGGGAAAACATCGATGAATTGATGAATGACAAACTCCAAATAATGATTTCATTGACTTGAAAGCACATATACAGCTAGGACAAGAGCAAAATTTTTATAATAAACAGTTAATTCTTGAAAATCTAAATATATAAAAATGAATGTTTGTATATATGAAATCGCTTCACTCAAAAACCGATAAACCAATCACTTTGAAAATTGGGTTTCATATGTATTTTTGGTGGAGAAGGTTTTTGTGCTATCCTGTTTGTTCCAGCCCTGCACCAGGTGGCGCTACAGCGTATCAGCTTTTAAACCATTCAATCAATCGCCAAGTAGCCAGCGTGATCACCAAAAATGATGCCAACTTGTCTCTATCACCAACATTTAACTATGTTTCTATTGAATCGTCATTATAATGTAAGGAACGGTATTATACAATTGTAATATTATTTACAATTTTAACATAAAATAAATACAACAGAAAGTAATATTAACGTAGTACACATCCAGCTGTAAGTGATTTACACTATTTTAAGTATTCATTATACAAAATTTGTAGCAATGTGTTTTTTTTTTTTTTTACTGAGCAGAGCTCAGCTTAGGAAAGTGTTTATAAAGTTGACCCACAAGAGAGTTACGGGCTTTATAAATTAAAACAAATATATTTTTATCAGCTACAAGAGTTAAAATTTAACATATATGTTTTTTTTTGTTCAGCTGATATATGCAAAAAGCTTTATTTTTTGTTGATTTGCAATTCACTTAAAATTAACTCATTAAAAACTTCTTTATCCTTCAATCTGTATCGTTTAATTTTTCAGTTCACCCGTTCGAAAAACGGGTATACCAGCTAATGTCTTGTAAATGTCAGTATTAAAAAATTAATACCGATTGAAATGTTGAATATGCACCCTAATATAAGTTTTGAGTAGCTGCTTATATTATTATGAAAAGAACTTAATATTAAGAACAAATAAAAATGTAACAAATAAGAACAGCAAACACACACATATATTTTTTCATAAAATGTCAATAATGAAAAATATTTCTAAAAACCTTATACGATCTATAATTGAGAGAGAGAGAGAATAGGGTCTCGAGAAATTTTGCGTGTAAATACACACGCTTTCTTGCCGATGTAAACACATTATGCTTTATTTTTAAACCTTTCACTTTAAATAGTTCTTCCAAAATAAGGGAAAAAAGTAACTCTAATTTTTCGTAAGTACCTTCTACGGGGAATCGATGCTTTGGGCTTTTCAATTGAATGGTTGTCTTTATATCATGTGCTTAGAAGAAGGGGCGGTTTAATGAGTTAATTTATTTGAAAGAATTTAGTACCATAGACTGCGATTTCCAGGTCATTTTGTCTAAAGTAAACCATTATAGAAACTTTTCTTAATTAACTTGTTGTAATACTTTAAAACAATTGAGATCTATGATTGTATTATAGTTAAATTTTACATGATATGAGTTACATACAAAATATTACTTAAAACTGTATTAAGCGAGTCAAAAAAGAATGCATTCATAATTTTTTCATTTCCTTACTTCTTGTAAATAGAATTAGAAGTATCTGTATTCATAATTTTTATTTATTAAATTAGTTCAATACGTTTTAATTTTAAATGCTTAAGTTATTTAATTGTTCATATATTTCTTCTTTTAATTTAGTCTTTTTTAAGCTTCACGTTTTATCAACAAATATGATTGTGCAATAATTCAATTTTATGAAGTAAATAATTATTTTCATACCATACACATTTATTGTGAACTAAAAAATTACTAAGTAAGCATTCTTAACCATGTAATAGTTTAGATTATGGATAGGCTTATTTATGTATGAGTATTTCCACAAATGCATTTACTCCCTTAATTGATAACTTGTTCAGTTAATATTTTGTAGCATTTTGAGAGTTCACTTATAGTTTAATCGTTAATTAAATCGTATCCTACCGTGTTCTATACATTTTCTATTGGTGAAAGATTTCAGGATTTTTCTGGCCAAAGAGGTGTATCAACAGCATGAAAACAATCTATATGGGGCATCACATTTTGTTGTAAAATGTCCTCAAGCCCTTTTATGTAAGATAACATAACCGGCTACATAATGTTCTCAACATATTAAGCTGCTTAAGTTGCATAGATGATGACAAAAGACAACTTGCCATCGTACAAGAAAGAACATTATCACCCGATGGGTAAGTACGGTATGCTCCTATGAAATTAAGGTTGATTGAGACCACTTACTCCTGCTTCTCCACACATAGGTCTACTGGCTCAGAGATCCGATGGTCCTCTGCTGCATGGTAGAAGCGGGATTCATCGCTGATCACTATGCTACATCAGGCTTCTTGTAGGCATTATGTCGTCTAGAGTATTTTCTTTTCTGTGTTTTAACTTGATTGTTTCTTTTTCTAATTTGTTTTTTTTTTATAGAATTTTACTCTTTTTGATAAAAATTACAAATATTACATTAGATTTGTTATTTTTATAAGATGGCTTTAATTAATTTAGGTATTTTTCATTTGGTTTTGCTTTATTGCTGAGGGATTTTGTTTAGATGTGGTTTTTTTGTATTAAGTTCCTACTTCTCCAAAATGGCCAGATCAGCTAAAAAGTAATAAGTTTACAAAAAAAAAAAGTCTTTATGATTTAAATAAATTTGTAAATGAAGAAAAATAAAAAATGGTAATGTGGAGTAACAAGGACGAGATGAAAAATCTTTAGTAGTCTTAAGGTATTGCGAAGTCGTATCAATATATTTCTCTAGTTAAACTACAAGGGGAAATTAAAGAAAATTCGGCTATTTCTGTATCCTTGCTTTAGTTAAGTCACAGTAACTTCTTACTCATCTAAAAAATAAGTTCCTGAAATGAGTTTATAATTAAATCGTTTAACTTGCTAATCATAAAATTTTCTAATATTAAAAAAAATGAGAAATTTGAATGCTAAGGATAATAACATCATAATTATCATTAAAAATAATTAGTAACGCAGTTTAAAACATTTTTTGAAGGAAACATTTTATTCCGAAAGGAAAATTCGCAAAATAACAAGGGAAAAGGCTAAATTTGATTTTTAGGAATTTTGAGCAAGAATACAAAATAAAAAGAAAAATAATTGTTAAAGAATATATTTTTTAATTACGTATACTATAAATGTTTTAGATCTATGTTAGAAATTTCCTTTTCCTTATTACTTAAAGAGTATTTGCTTTATTATTTAATCAATAAAATTTCATTACAAAGAAGCAATATGCATAATGGTTACGAAAACACCGCCTAATTATCATTTTAGTAATATCTTCTTACCACCTTAATTATCAACTCATTTATTGATTAATCTCTAAGAGTTCTCGTACCTGTGTAAATTGTAAGCAATTTTGCAAAATTCAATGAATCCCTTCATGTACAGATCATAGAAATATTCAATCTTAGTTTCCCCTAACTAGTCATTACATCGGTATAAAACAAATATTTCACTTTACACTTCAATTACAGTTCTGAATAGAATCTTGAAAGTTGTTTCGAATTGTTTATTGCTGAAATTCATTATACATTTGTGATACCACATCTATTCATAGGTGGAAACAATTCAAAATTTCAATTTGAAAGCATAATCTAGAAAGTTGGGTTTTCATGTTTATTTATGCAAAATAATTATTTATTTCAATGAAAGCTGTTGTAGTATGGATGCTGTTATGTAAATATTTGAAGACATTGGCTAGATAAATCCAAATTCCATCTTGGTTTGTCGTAAAAACCCTTTAGCTGAAAATAAAAAAATTAATTTAAAATTAGTAATATAGTAAATAAGAAGTTTTTAATAATGTAAGCTACAAATAATTTGTTAACATTTATTTAAATAGATTAAATCTTCGAAATAAATTGAAAACAAGACATAAATGTGCCATTTATGTCAGATGTGGAATGTAAAGAATTGTACTAGTAGTAACTGTATTTATGTACCGCATTTGTTTTCCTTGTAATTTATTCTAAAGAAAATGGTTATGTCGCGATGAGGTATATTTCATAATATTTCCTTTACTCCATATATCTTTTTCTTTGCTTATAACAGAATTAATAAATTTTTAGAGTAGTAAAGTTTACAACGGAAGATTTTTGTTCATTATTTAACTAATTGTCAAATTATCGAAAACGTATATTGAAATGAATAGTGAGAGAATATTAACGTCCCACTGCTCAGCTACACGAGGGATTTTGGTAATGGACCTCGTAATTTTGACCCATGGTCAAGTGACGAGAACGACACCTGAGCTAGCCACTCCCTCTCCTAACTGCCAAACCATGGGAGGGCGTTTCAGCTCTCGACAGAATTTATGTGTATCACTCCTCTACATGGCGGTTCTTATGCGATAGTGGGCTCGAACTCATGACACCTCACCCACGATTCCATTATCTTGACCACTAGGCTGCCGCCGCCACTTGAAGGAAATAAAGCTCAGTATCATGAACTTATTGATCCAAATATGTTTTACATGTTTAAATTTGCTTTTGCATTTTTAAAAATTTCAAAGGAATTTCTGCAGATTCTGCTAAAAGCACTTCTTTTCTACATTTTATGTTTGCATTGAAAACACGGATTCTTAGAAATAAGTTATAATACTTTAGTTTAACAAAAACAACTTTAAAATTAGTTTCATACAGTTTTAATTTTTTAATCAATTTTTTATCAATGAAAAAAACATAGAATCGGATTTTTTTTTCTTATTCTAAGGAAAAGCATTTTAATTTAAAGCAACTATTTTCATTTAAAAAGCTGAACTGTTAGATAGAGATGTGTGATTTACATATGTTGTTCCTTTCTTTCATACCACGTATTTATTTGCTTCGATTAAAAACTTTATGAAGGAATAAAGAAAAAATGATGATGCTGAAAGTTCTCATCTGAGATGGAACCCAAAGCTTTTATTTTTATTTTAATTCTAATTTTTTTTTTAAAAAACATCTTTTCCTTCTTTTTTTTATGAATTTGTAGACAAATACAGATGTTTCTTACCCAGGGGCAACGTTATTTAATTATTTTTTGTCCTTTTTTTCTAATCATTCTTCGTACTGTTAGAAAAAAGAACTTCAAAAAAGTTTTCTTAAATGGTATTACAGCATTTTTAATATACGGAAAGTAAATTAAAGAAAGTAAGATTTAAGAAAGCATTCATTGCAAACTATTCGAATGAAAACATTTTACTTAAATTAAGGTAGTCTGTTCAGTAAGTTTTTTGGAGGGTTTGAACTTCCGAAACCCCAGGAAACGGATAAATAATTTTAATTTAATTAAAGCAATGCATTATTCGAAAACAAAAAGTCAAAACGGAAAAAAAAAACATTTTGAACAATATTTAACTAAAACAGTACTTGAATGCCCTATGATTTTGAAAATAGAAAGTATATATGAAGCACAGTTATAAATAATAAATTTTAAAATTAACTTAATGTATTATTCGTACATCATGAGATATACAAAATGAAGATATAGAAAGAAGAACTAATTTTCATAAAAGAACAAATCAGTTAAAAATATTTACTCGTTAATATTTTCAAGTATGCACAAAGATATACTAATGTATGAAATAAGTTTCCCATTCAATTGCGAAAAAAGTTAACAATACAGTCAAATACTTCATTTAAGAATATTACCTTAAAGCTTAATGTGTTATTTATGCATTGGATATTTACATACATATCAGCTATATTGATTGATTGATAAAATAATTGATTTAAATTGATAATAGATAAGTAATTAGTTTTAAAATGTCACATTGAATGATGATGATGATAGATATATTCACGTGACTAGGCTTTAATTAACATATTGATAGACGTTACATAATTTGTTCCTACTTATAAAATTTTTATACATCCTAAAATATTTATATTATTCTCACATGCATATCAAAATATACATTCACATGTATATCAAAATATACATTCACATGTATATCAAAATATACATGTTAGCAAATTTTTGAATTGCAAATATGTTAAATTTGTAATGGTAAAATTTGACATGCTTATTAGAGTTTTTCTATACTTGTGAAAATGGAATAAACAACTATATACAAAATGTGGCTACTAAATAATGAGCTCCATGACAGCGACCGACAACTATTTAGCGTAATGTCTTCTCTTTCAAATACAGTGACTTTCTTTACAATGAATAGTTCCGTATAGTTATTCCGTATAGCCATAGTCTTCGTTCGCATTATGGTTATGTTTTTGCTTCCCCGTAAAAATAGTAAGTGAAACAATAGAGCACCGAGCTGCCATAAAATTTCACATAAAACTTGGACAAACAACAATTTCACCTTATAATTTATTTAAATAAGTGTTTGGTGCACGTGCTTTTGAGTGGTTTAAGCATTTTTAAAATGTTCCAGAAAACTTTGAAGAACGCGAATAATCTAGTCGGGAGAGATCCCTTATTTACACTTCTCAAAAGTGAGTGTTGATTCCATTTGCTAATATTTCTCCTCTATCCCAAAAAAAAAAAAAAAAAACTGGCATCTGCAACAGCATCAACAACACCTTCTGTCTCACAGTCCTGTTATGTTTTCAGAATCATCAACGCGTTCTTCAAAGCTGCCATCTGCATCTCCACAATCTTCATTCAATGTCGAATTCACTCACACAGACAAGGTTATCATCATTCATTAACAAATACATTATATGTATTATACACCTTTTGGGTTAATTAAATTGTAGAATCTTCTAGACATACTTGAAAAAAACACCCATGGGAGATGGAGTAAACAAATAAAGTATTTCATGTTTAGGTGTAATATGCAGATAAATCAGCGCTTCACAAAGTTATTGAACACCCTTGCATCATTTAATCTTAAGGGGAAGAAAGTAAATGATTTCCGCTGAAGCATTTTTAAAATATGTACTTTCCAAACTGTGATGTATTCTGCTGAAATGGCTTATGTGAACAAAAAATAACTTATACCTCAGTAAAAATCATGATCAAACTAGAGAGAGAGAAGGTTGTTGGGAGTGCGTGTAAAGAGGTAGATATATACTGGGATCTGTAAGTGCCAACGCCACCACATGATCAGGAGAGAAAACAAAATGACCGAGCTGTGTCTCTGTTTCTCAAACCAAAGGCGCCCAGAGGAAAAGTTACTTAAGGGTTCCATAACATATTTTTATGTGAATGCACTAATTTTCCATTTATTGCTTTAAAAATTACGACTGTTTTATTTGGATGACTATGCAACCATAAACTATTTTTCCCTAGTTATTTTTTCAAAAAATTAGAACAAACGAACAATTTAAACTATCTCAAGTATGGTGTCGTGGTTGTGGTAAGTTGTATTAATTATATTGTTTTCTTTATACCAGTGCTTCTCAAAATGTGGGGAGTGCCCCCCTAGAGGGGCGTGATGACCTTAGGAGGGGGCGCGAGCATGTTAAAAAATCGAAAACCGAAGATTTTAAAAAACAATTATTAATTTATTGAAAGTAAGCAAACAAAATGCATTCTGATATAATTAGAAAAACATTTATACTGATATAATACACTTATAAATGTATCAGTACTGCACCATGTATTTTATATTTAATTTAACTGTACTAAGTAAAGAATAAATTCAATAATTTATAGTAATCCCACGGGTTTGTGGATTTGCCATAAAATTATATGCAAAAATTAACAGTTATCTTCATAACTTATTGATAATTGTTTATAATTAATCCCTTAACTGCAGATTAAAAGTTACGCAATTCGCTCTCCAATGCCACCGTTTTTCACGTACGCACGCGTATGTGGTGTATTAGGGCTACGAGAAAGGGAATAAATAAGCAACTGCCCTGGAATCAGTAAATCCTTCGCAAACACTGTTAAGGTCATGTTAGTGCATTCCAAAGCCTTTGGAATAATTTTGGATATCGGCGAACATAAAAGATCGTATTTCGGAAAGACGTATATATACGTCGGGGGCAATTAACGCTTTGGCTGAGTGAGAGCATTTAAGAGTTGAAAGTCGTATTGTAGGTTTAGCATCCAAGCGTCACATTTTCGAAATCAATACAATGTTATTGAATGGAGGAGGGCACGATGAAAGTTATGATTGAATATTGTGTCGCAAGTATTGAAAGTTTGAGAAGCACTGCTTTATACAGGTCCCCTAATAAAGTGAACAGATCAGCAACAAAAGCTTTTTTATTAGTTTATAGTATACTTATATGACGACAATAAATACTGATAATTCTTCGAAGAAATTAATAAAATGTTAAAACTCTTAAGATAATTTATCAAATCAAAGATATTCGGGTTTTTTAAAAAACGTAAATATTTAAGAATTTCATTATTATTATCCATTATAGATATTCCATTACCTTTGTATTCAATTTTAAGGGCACATTATAACTGTACATGTTTTCACCCTGAGATTTCCGAGTTATTCTAATGTAATAAAAAAAAACATTTTACTATAATGAGGCATAAAATACAAGGATTAATGGATGTTAAAAAGCCCAAATGAAAAATGTACACATATTCATTTCTATAATTCACACTGAAATCATGAAAACAACAATGAGATTGAAAATATTTTTCAGTAAAATTTTCCTTTCTGATACGGATACAAACAATACACAAAATGAATTCTTCCAGAAACCTATCATCTATAAAAATGGAGGTTTTAGTTTTAACACCTATTCCAGAGATTTTATTGTAGCAGGTAAAAGCAGAGAGAGCATCATAAGAGATGAATTAAAAATATTTTTTCAGCTTTTGAAACTTGACAACAATAGTTTATATATATTGTGGCGAAGAGCTAGGTCACAGCTGGGAATTACGTGTTTTGTTCTAAATATTCATTTTTATACACTTGTCATTAGTTCTTAGTATTGATGTAGGTAATTTCTGGTAATTTTATCTCTCATGTTTGAGGAAAGTATTAACAAAATAAGACAAAAATTGTTATTATTTGTTTATTTAACTTGCTTTTAAAGGCATCCATTAAAGCGGTTATTAGGCCTCAATTTGTATTATTAGGGTTAGTTTGTTTACTATCTTGATAACCTCTTAGAAATAAATGTTACTTTTTAAATATGAATATATATTCATTTGCAAATTAAAATTTTTAAGACTTCTAAATAAAGTACAAACTTAACAGTAAATAAAAATCATATTTTAACATTTTTATGGTAATAAAAGTGTTAGAGTTAATTGAAAATGTGTATTCTTTTGACATTAAAGTTGAAAATTATAATTATGGGAACAATAATAATTTAGTTTGTGTTTACTTTTGTGCAATTAATTATTGTAAAAAATGAGTTAGCACTGGTTTATTTTATGATCTCTTACTTACAATTTATTACTAAAAATGGTTTTAATAAGTCGAAAAAATAAGGTAGGTTTAACCAGTGATGCTTAAAAAGATATTTTGCGATTAAGGGGACATGGTACGATTTAAGCAAAATTTTTTAATTTAAGGATTTTTAAAATTTTTTGGTTGCCTCCTATGTATGTATACTATGTTAAAGAGATTTTGTGCTCAAAATTTCATAAAAAGTTATCCATGTAATTTTTTAAGGAAAAAACTTAAAATTTGTGAAGTGATTTTAGAATGCTACTCCTCCTACAAAAATGTACGTACATGCTTGAAATTTGATTTACAAGTACGTCAAACTATGTATAGTAAAAGTTGGTATGGGTTTTGCGTTAACATGATTGGTATTGATACAATACTTCTTTTTATGGATGTTTATTGAAAATTCCTTAAAAAATGTATAAATTCTGAATTCAATTACTTTTAAAAAAATAAATATTGCTTTGATTGAAAAATGCTTACCAACTTTTGTTACATGTACTATTAGCAATAGGTAAAAAAAATTCAAAGCATTAGGCGCAATACAACAACTCCTTAGTATTTTAAATGAAGACAAACTAGTTATTTTATCTTTCTGAGATAAGTCAGTTTAAAGTTTTGATTTGCCATAGAGATGTGAAGAAAAACGAACGTGAAAGCTATCATAATTTTGCGTTTTCTAAGTTTTAATCTTTCAAATTTTGTGAGGTTATAGAACAATATTTATAAAATAATTTAGACTAAAAAAATTAAATTTGATTTTTTGACCGATTTTGGTCAATTGAATCGTACTGTGTTACCTTAATGGTGAAGAGATGATATATTTCAATATCACAACATATCCAAAACTGTATGTAATCACATAAGCCAAATCCATTGAACATCAAAAATTTGTAATAGCAGATTAATCTTGAATTGCATTAGATTTTGTAATCTATTAAGGTAAAGGTTATTTCCCATGCAAAATGACAAAACATTTTACAATTGTTAAAAAAGCAGTGCTTCCGTTTTATGAAACTTTTTCTGCTGGTATTTAAATATATTTTGATATGTATTTTAAAACAATAGATTTAGCTGAAATTTTATTCAAAATGGGAATAGGCGTTATAGGATGATTAAGGATTTAATTCCGAAAAGGTAGCAATTTATTATCAGATTAAGTATTCTAAATATTAAAAGAGGCTCAGCGAATAATTAAAGTGATGCAAAAAGGGCCATCAAGAAATAGCAGAACAATAAACTAGTTTATCTGAATTCATGAAAACATTTTACTGATGTTCCAGATACTTGAAATAATTACTTAAAAAAATATGTTTATTGATCAGAAATAATCAGACAACACATAATTTAAAGTAGGAGAGGGTTCTATCAATATGGTTACTGTAACAACTAGCTATTACAAAGAAAAAAAGAAGACGAAAAAAATTTGTACTTAGAACGCGATAGATTTTGAAACTACACAATCCTGCCTGCAGTACAAAAGACATTTTGAGAAAAAAGGTTTTCTGAAAATGACATAGTTTTTTAATTTTATGTTAACTGTTGCGGAAAAACTAATTGTAAATGAAATAAAACCTGCAAAACTGTTTCATCAGATGGTAATGGGTAGTTACCTATTCTAAAAAAATCAATTACCAGGACAATTGCTTCCTTTTTAACAAAAACATATACCAGAACTTGGTTTTAAGAATTCTGCATGTTTGGAAATACTACTTTTAACAAACAAGCAAAAAAAAAACCTAATTTATCTGAACAGCTTGTAAAATTTTTTTTTTTATAACTTTTAACAGAAATTGTTTTAAGGATTCTCATGAAGTTTAAAGTTAATTTGATTGTTACATTTTACATATTTTCTGTAATTAAATTTCAGAAGAGTAAATTTGAAAGTAATTACTTTTACTCTTTTATTAGTAATTATTAGTAATAACTTAATAATACTTATTTCCACAACACTAATAAAAATAAAGATTTTCGTGTAAATTATTTTGGGGGAAAGTTTATAATTAAATTAAAATGTTTGTTCAAAAAATTGGTAATTGAAATAATAAATCTATTTTATTTATCTCAAACTTATGTAAAAAATTCAAAAGGACATATGATTTCAAAAGGATATATTTTCTCAAAACGATCTATAGTTTAAGTCCTTTTAAGTAAAAACTTTATCTCATAATACTCCCACAACAAAATCTAGCATAAACATGCTGGTTTAATTATTCAATTTTAATCAGTTGTGTTTTATTTTGGTTGAGAATTTGGAAGATGAATTGACAACAAAAAACATGGAATGTTCCAATAAAATGTTTGATTTTATTTTCAAACCCAGAAAGAACATTCTAAAAACAAATGACAAAATTTTTTATTTTACCACTGGTGCGCGTATTGTTGTACTGATATTCACTTTTCTCATGTATATACCTTTTTGGCATTGTTTTGAGTTTTTAGTACATTTTTATGGATGGCAATTCTTCAGTTCATCGTACAGTAACTGTCAGCTAATGAAGGGTGAAAGTATTAGGTTAGTAAATTTAGGTAGAAATCCTGCACAGCAATTGGAGTGATCTTATTCCTTACTAAAGACTCGATTTGTTTATACGCCCTGACATATAGACGTTTCAGCCTATTGCCCGATTGAGCTCGAAGATGAATTTTATTAACAAAGCTCTTTTCATTCTTTGGATTCCATTTTTTTTTTTGGAAAGTTACATGTATATGTACTTTCTTCACAAATAATACCTCCCACAAGTATTATTTGTGTCGATTTGGAAAAATTTTACTTGAGGTTATATTTGAAAGACCATCTCGTCCTTAATTTATATACATCAGTGAACATAAATTAAGAACACAATGGCCACTGAATTAGAGTCTGAAGATTCGGTCAATATTTTATTGGGCCACCTTTTGCACGTAGAACTGCTTTGATTATTTTGGACATATAATCTACATGCTTTTATAGTGCATTTTCATCCAGAAAATACCATGCATTGGCTATGAAACTTTAAAGATCTCGAAAATAAGAGGGAAGAGGAGAGTGCTGTCGGATGTCTCTTTCCACCATATCCCCTACATTTTCTATGGGGCTTAGATCTGAACTGTAAGGTGGCCTTGGAAGGTGTTGGAAGCCAGACTGATGTTCAGCAAACCGATTTTGAACTCTTCTGGCATGATGTACTCAGTTGCATTATCGTCCATTATCTATCGTAATTAGGGTAAAAATGCAACATTTCAGAATGCACTTTATCTGCCAGTACATCAAGGTATCTCATGGCTGTTTGTTTATCCTCGAGGAACACCAGGGCACCATTTTCATACCAGCAGAACATGACCCAAATTATGATACTCTAACAAGACAATTGTACGATGCGAGTATGAGAAAATGTATGCTTGGTTTCATGGGGTTCTCGCCAAATTCAACGTCTTCTATTAGTGCAAAATAAGGTGTAGCCACAATACTAGTCCAACCACATTACAAGTTTCCAATCCTAAACTGCCCAGTGTCTGCTTTCCTGACAAACAAATTTTTGCATTGGGGTCAGAAATGAGTGGTTTTCTTACAGGTATTAGACTGTGGTCTTATCCTCTGCAATTCTCTGCGCATGGTTCTAGCTGTAATCTGATGGGAAGAACCTTGGCTTACGACTTGTGTCAGTTGAAGCCCAATAGAGTTCAAGCTTTGCCATACAATTCGTCGGAGACGACACTGATCATGCTCTAGGAAAACTGTGCACGAACCACAGTTTCGTCTTCTAGGAAAGAACTGTGAGTTCTGATTCCAACTTTTGAAAACCTTTGACATGGCTTTATTAAAGAACCTAGTGAGATTTGCCACCTTCGAAATCGAAATAAGCCTATTTTTAAATGGTGAAAGATCTGTCTTTTTTCCAGTATTACTTCATTCATCTTGAAAAGGCTGTCTTTCCCTTTACTTATACTAGCATTCTTACCACGTGTAAATCATATGATGCATATGATCCTCCTATCCCTATCACACCTTCAAATGCTAATATCAAAGGTTTCTAATTCATTAGCCAATGCTTGCATAAATTGACATAAATTCTCATATATCTACTCTCTTTCTTTATAATAATCAATTCTTACTTCCGATAAAGAAAGCAAAATATAAAGTTTTTCATGGAAAATATGTAATTCTTCATTTTTATAATTAGACATTTATAGTCACGTGATTTTTATCTTTTCTGGAAAGTTATATTTTTAATTTTAACGTTTATTTATTCCTAGGAATATTTTTTGCTGAGAGACTTAACAATACACTTACACTTCTAGTCAGTATTTAATGAAGTTAACTATTAACCGAACACATATACAGATAAATTTAGTTTTAAAAAGAGATCAGAAATTCAGTTAAATATTAAGATGAATTCAACATTACATCTTATGTATAGTATGAAATGATAAAATATATTTTAAGTAGTCAGAAAGTTTCTAATTTAATAAATATTACTTTCTGTTTTGTGTATCAATGAACGACTTTTGAAAATTCTGTTTCTTCTAAAAATACTGATCATGGAATTCATCACATCACAAATGAATTTTCTCACAAAAATAAGTTTTTCTAAAACAAAAACCTTAGCATTTGCAGTTGTTCAATGTTTTCAATATCTGTATTTTTTAAGCTTATTTTTATATTTTGTTATTTTTTTTATCTAATTGTATAATTCTAAAGGGAAAAAATACTCCAATTGGGAAAAAGAAAATGATTTTTTTTAACTTAATCGAAAAGAGAATTTTTACTCACTCAAATTCTTACCTAATTTTTGAAAATACAATGCCCGCGAATATGATACGGAATTTTGAATCATTTGGCTTGTGAAATATATTTTCGTTGTAAATAGTTATAAATTTCTCTTTTTGTACTATCTTTTTCAATGTAATATATCCAAATTACGGATGTTAAAGTATTTTTAAACCTTGTCCTGTTAAAGACAGATTTCTGGATAATTTTTATTTCTCGAAATCATTTTCTTCTTTATTATCATAAATATTACTTCTAGTTTGTAATATTAACAAATAAAATGTTTTTGGAAAAGAAAAAAAAGTCCTATCTGAACATAAAAAACATGTACAGATTTCTAAATCCACAGAAATAAATTTTAATTGTGAATTATTCGATCAGAACAACACAAAGTTCCAAAACTATTTCTACTTTCTAAGAGTCATTTGCCCCGAAATTAATTAATGTGAAAGACAATGTCAGGAGAAAATTTCTTTTTGACATCTGGTACGAGTATCTTGTTACCCGAAAACTTGTTGGGAACATTTTGTGTCTTGCGTATTGTTCTGTCGAAGATGACGCTTGGTAATAATTGTTTAGCACATCACATTCCATGGTTACTGTGTTGCTGATCCGCCCGTTACATTTGTTCGAAAGTAAAAAAAGATTCCGCGAATATGGATAAATTGTTTCTTGCTCAGTTTCGTGAATTAATTTCGTTTGTCAAAAGTGGTTTGTGTAGAGTTATTGCATTTTTCTCTCTCTTTCTCTAATGCCTGGATCCCCTAATTTAAAAGATGAAACATTTCTATCAATTTGAGTGATATCAAAAAAATGAATTTTAGTTTTTCTATGTAATGAATTTTAGTGTTAATGTGAGATTAACACAATACTAAAGACATATCACAATATCACCCAAATATAATCATTCATTTTACTATATGATTTCTATCAGAAAATGATAAAAAATGCATCTTAATTCAATGTAAATTGTTAAAAGTAATGTACTTTTAGTGGGAAAAAAATTATGTAACTTACTTTGAAAAATGTGCTTTTTTTTTCCCTTTTTTTGTAAAAAATTTTTGATCTTTAAAACTGTTTCGTTTTTTAAACTGAGAGCCCTCAAAGATAAAATTTTCATGGTATGCGAATTAATTATAAAAAAAGCTTCTTCCCCAAATAAAATTCTAAGACATCTAAGAGATATACAAATACAGTCGAGCACCGTTTGACCGAAACCCTATTTAAGAAACTCTTATCTTTCCCTCATTAAAATCATGGCAAAAAATCCTATTTAATGAACAATAAAAAAGAATTAACGAATTATTCCAACACATCTGAGAAAATGTTTTATTGGTTTATATTAGAAAAAAATATATATTTGTTTTTAAATGAAATATTTTTTGTACTGAAGACAAAAAGACTTTTCTTATATGCAACACATTTTGACAGGAAAGGTGCAGACCATTATTACATTTTAAAACTGAAGATGAATCATAAGTGTAACCTATCATGTAAGTGTTGAATAAAACAAGAAACTCCTTTGTTTTTTCCTCCAACTCCACAACGTGCGGAATATTTTACCATTTTAATGAATATTAAATATTTAATGATGAACTCCATATTAGTGCAATTAAAGTTAATGAATTGCTGAATTGTTGAAGCCAATGAATAGCAATTCAAATGCAGAAATTGATAATGAAACTCTTGATAAGAGTTTCATTATCAATTTCTGCATTTGAATTGCTATTCATGCTATCATTCATTCGCTGTCTTGCTAAGAGAAAGACAGTCTTCAGGAGCGATGGAAATTTATTTTTGCAAAACGATCCTTAGAAAGGCAGGATACAACAGAAAAATTTGCAAAATAAATCCCAGAAGGTCTTCACATCTTCTACAGCATTCAAACACAACTATCTGTGTGTAAAATACAAGTATGTGAAAGATTATTCACAAGCACACAAGTCCTATTCAACAGCCGAACTGATTGCTGGTCCACTCTTCAACTGTCAAGACAATACTGATACAGTTTTGGCGAGCGACTCCTTATATATAGTCTGCAATGATTTTCTCAAAATCCGTACATCATAGATCGTAATATTAGTAGATTTTTCTAGTAACTTCCAAAAGCATCCATACGGTCGCCAACAACAACAAATAGTCGCCAACATGGTCACCCCAAATGATGCCAACTTGACTGAATCACCATGAACCATTGTAAGGAATGACGTAGCCTTAGAATATTACAATTTCAGCATAAAATAAATACAACGGAGAGTAATATTAACGTATTACACATCCAAATATAAACTATTTACACTATTTTAAGTATTCAATACACAAAATTTGTAACAATATACCTTATGCAGCAGGATGTAAATGAGGCGGTATTATCTTTTCTGAATAAAGTCGAATAAGAACTCATTCGAGTCAGGAATCAGGAATCAAGGTTGTCAAGTATCTATTAGTCAGTATTTTAAATTTTCCAGTTAACTGGTGCTAAATAATTCACTATTGGTATTTTTAGCCGTTGAATAAAACGTTTGTAATTTATAGCTATGGATATTTTCATCTAGTTGTTTATTATATAATTTTCAAAAGGTAAGTGAAAAAAAATGTATTTTGCTTGGGCCCCATATAACGAATACACCGAATTAAAGAACAAAATTTTCGGTTGGGAAGAATTTGTTAAATCGAACTCCGACTGTTTTCAGGGAAATTCTATTTTCAGAAAAAGAATACCCGTGTCACAAATTATTTTAATAACAAACTATAATTAACATTTTTTAATCTTGGGGAAAATATATATATCTGCAATGAAACAAAATTGTTCATTTTCATTTGTTACTCTTTCGTCTTCAAAATCCGTGGTAATAATGTTTTTCTTTCTCAAAAGATCTTTTTTTTTTATTCATTAAATCACATTTTCACGTAGGTTTTATAGTGATTTATATATTTTTCTCTAACAACACAGCTTCTCTCTTTATTTTCATTAGAGAGCTTTTTCTTTTACGTAAGAAGATGAAGAAATGCCTCATTTGATTTTTTTTAGCTTAAATCAATTTTTATTTAAATAATAATTCAGAATTCATTATAAATTTGCACTCTCTACCAATTTTCTTTCAAAATATTAAATTGTAAGCGGATCGATAAGGAAAAAGAAAACATAGAACATGTCTAGCCAAATGAAGATTTTAATCGACTTTGTTCCAATCCTTTTTAGAAGCACAATGCTTCTTTCAAAATAAATAAGTGCTGGCTTAATTTTAAGTTTTCCCCATGGATTTCAATTACTATCTGTTTGAAAATATTAAGAAATCGTTCTTTTAGTATTAGGTCTCAAAGATAATACATAATTCAGTTATTACTATATAAAAACTCTTCTTGATCAGAGCAAAAGCACAGGCATATCTTTAGCAAAAATAAGGTAAGAGAAATTTCGAAATTATTGGAAGACACCTTAAAATTTTTTTAAAAGAAGTCCTTTTACAGGTTTTTTTTTATGTTACACAGTTTCATTTATTAATTGTAAAATGAAACATTTTTTTAATTATAATTTAAATTTCATAACAATTTTGATTGTTGAAATAATTTACAATTTTTAATAACATAAAAGATATAAATATTTCTCGAATGAGTATTTTTTAACTCATGAAGCTTAGAAAAAGGTAATAAAATCTAAAAATGCTAATAAAAATTAGATGTTTATTGCAATAGATATTTTTCCATTAGTAACTACGCGTGGAAAAAACTGAACTATTTATACATATTTTATTGATTTTTTAGTAGGTTTTTACAAATATATATATATATATATATATATATATATTAATGTAATAAGGTACAGCAAAAGAAATAACTTGTTTATAGCTATTCTACCCCCAAATTAATCATGAATGTCATCGCTGTAATATTTCTTTAAATTTCAGTCGAAATATTCCAAATCATCAGTCTTTTCATAACCTTTTTATAACATAATTTTAATGCTCTGCAGCGCTTTTTATAATTGTAATAATGTGAAATAGTTTTGAAAAATGTACAGTTTATAGACACATGATTTCACGTGTTATTACCTAATAAAGATTACTGATGGTTTTTAAAAAATATACTTCGAATGTATCAGGCTTAGGTATTGATCATTTAACTTATGCTTCAAAACACTCTTCTTTAACAGTGGAACTTTTAAGGAGAATTTTTTTTTATGCACACAGTATTGTTTTGCTTTTAATTTTCCGGAAATCACTTTAAAATTTCGTTTCAAAATTTTTAAAACAAAAATATGCTTAAAAAATATCTATAAAAATTATATGTATTATAAAAATACATGAAATAAACCATATTCATATTAGCACAGCAGTTACATTTAAAAAATAATTTAGTTTGTCAAAAGATTTGCAGTTCACATCAATGTAGAAATATACCATTTTCTCATTTAAAAATTTTCTTATTCAGATAGAAAATAATTTCTTTTAAAATTTAATTTATTGTTTAAAACCACATTCTCTATTCAAAATTGCGTTATATGACTTGCTCTTCAGAATTTTTTTCTGCATAAAATACAGTTGCAAGACGGCATTTGCCCTCAGTGTGAAATACATTTTAACAAGAATGGACAAGAAAATATACATTTCACATTTTACGAATGTCGGAAATTCAATTATTTTAAAATAACTATAATTTGGAAAATCTATAGTTATTAAATTATTGATTGATTTTCATCATTGGAAATGTTATTACATTATAGTTAATCATTATTTTTTATTGCTTAAAAATTATATTGTATAAAATTATTTAATATTATAACGTGTATTGAAGTAAGCAATGACAAATAGCTAAGAAAATTCTCCTTTGTATCATTATTCTTCCTAAAATAAGACGAAGGGAATATATAAAATAATCAAAATTTTGATAGTAAAAAAAGAAAAATTTTAATAAATTCTTAAACTTTTCCCAATTAAATACAAAATGATATTTTTTCTGATAATACTAAAAAAGAAACTTTTTCAACAGAAATAGTATTAACTTTTTTTCATTAAATGTTTCCGAAACTTTGTACCTAGTTTTTGAAAAATTTCGTTTCCGAGCTACTCTGTGACTTAATATAATTCTTAATTTAATTACAGTTGAATTGGTATGACTGTAAAATTTCCTCACAGATTTAGAAAATGATTTTTTTAATTTTGAACTAGTGTTAACAAATGAAGATATTATCTCATGCAGTATACCTTTTTTTCCATATTTCTGTATTAAGACATATGAGGAGTTGTTTCACTTATAAAATTAATGATAGCAATTTAATAATACTATGAAGCCTAAAAATGAATTAAGAGGAAAAGTTAAATCGTTAAAATTGTGTAATACATTTGTTGCATTATATATAGATATATTTAGCAAAAATCTGATATAATTAACTTAAAAAATACATAAAAACAATGAAATAAATTAATAAAAGAAAATATAGAAAAATTTATGAAAAAAACCACAAGTCAAAAATCCTCTTTAGACTTACAATCAAATAAACGTTGTAAGATTATTTTTAAGGTATAGAACAGTGCTTCTCAAACTTTCAATACTGGCGCCCCCCTTTTCAATCACAATTTTTATCGCGCCTCCCCTTATATATTAATAATGACTGAACGCAATAATAATGTACTTTGATGCTAAAGCTACAATCTTTATTATAAACCGTACAAATTAATAACGCAAGTATTACATTTTGTACATGTTACTTTTAAGCAAAAAAAAAATTAAGTAATACGATAATTATTATGTTATTTTTCCTTTCTCGAATTTTTAAATTTGAACATATTGCAAAATGCGGTGGCTGCTTAGAAGACAAAATATAGATGTCAGCTAAATATAGAAAAAAAACTCAGAGTGTCAATTTCTAATCATAAGCATTCCTTTGAAAAATTTTGATCTGCAACACAAGCCCATGGAAGTCGCTAATAATTAAACTTGTTCTTAATTTAGTATTAATTAATTAGTTATAAAATACTCTGTGCAGCACACGCACACACTGACACATTAAAGGTATACCGGCTGAAGTACCCGCTCTTTGCACGAGTTCATTTATAAGAAAATAAAACATTATTGATATAACCGCTGAATTGTAAGGAGAGTAAAACCAAGTGCGCGACAATGTTTACAAAAATGTAAAATGATTTTTTTTAAATGATTGCTCAAATTATAATTAGTTTTAAGTGAACTGTAATTTTAAGCCTCACAGAATTAGCATTTCGAATTCATGTTGAATATTGAACAATATAAAATTCCGATGAAGAATAATTGTATTATTCTTAATATTTAAAGCGAAAAGACTTCAACATGTTTTATCCCTGGAGCAGGCGCGCACTCGATACTAATGGTCGAGCAGGGTTATTGAGTCACCCCAATCCTTTTTTTATGACTATTTTTATAGTACACAGTAAAAATCATAATTCCAGTGAATAATTTAATTAAGAGAAAATATACTTACATACTTTCAAGGACTTTCCTATTTTTCTTTAATAATTTTAGGAAAAAATCCAAGAAAATTGAACTAAAATGTTTCAAATGTGCGTGACCTTAAAAAAAAGACACAAATCACAGATACTTTTCATTAACATTACAGGAATGCTATTTGCATTCAAAACTGTCATATTTTGTTCAAGTTATTGTAATTTTAGAGTCCTTTGTTGTTCGACAAACAGCATGTTGAACTTTTGCTTGCTTGTGTGTTTTTGACAAAGCGAAGTGTGTCTTCTGATACTTTTGGCTTCATATTTTAGTTGATGGGGTTCTTTTGGTAGCATTTGAAAAATTTTCTTTCATTTCATGTTCATCGCGCTTCTCAAATTTACTTTAATATGCATTATTTCAGCAGGTTCATCCCTTTTTTTTATCAGTTTTAACTTCTTTCAATAGAGATCAAAGATGCTCATTTCTTTATATATATATATATTCTGATTATTTACCTGCTTATCATGCTCATTTACCAAACCACAATAAGTCGTACAACAAGGCAATCAAAGTCACTAAGTTATTCATAGGGGGGGAATGTAACATGAACACAGAAAATATTTTGGAAAAAAAGTGATCGCACCGGGAACTTTGTCAAAACAAGTACCTTAAGATTGTAAAAAAAACGTTTATCACTTGAAAAAAAAAGAGTTAGATATGTGACAAATATATTTTAGTTCACGTTAACACTGTCAAACAGGAGGATAGTGTCAGGGCCATTGGTAATAATTAAACAGTTTTGCCAGAATTACCGATCTTGTGCACTCTGTGCTCGGCGTGACTGCTCCCGAATTAAAAGTGTATTTAATACAACATGGATGTTCTAAAAAATTGTGTAAAACGTTTTTTATTATGCTTTATATGTTTGGGAATACTCATAAAAATAAATCTTGGTCAAGCAATCCTTCAAAGTGCTCTCTGTGCTTTTCCAAAAATCATAAAAATATTTTACAAGGAAAAAAGCGGAGCAGAAATAGTTTATTTACAACTTCCCTAAATGAAAAAACAAATACATAAGAGCAAAGACGTAACTAACTGTACAAGTAAGTTCGAAGGTCAAACCGCAGCAAATACATTCTGCTGCCTACAGCTAATGTACAATATTTCAATATTATAACAGTGATAAATTTTTTATCTTCCTAAAATTTTTTTGATTATGGGTCTGGGTTTTGATTTTTCTCTGAAAGAGTAGTATTTTAGGGTAGTATTAATAAAAAAAATCTCTCATCATGGGATTACAGCAAATCAAATAAAATGTTTTTTGTGCTTGGTTATAGTACCAAAGATAGCTAATGAGGTTTTGAAGTAGAAGCTTTTATTTTTGATGACGTAATATCGCAGATTATATCAGTGTAAATGCGTATTTTCTATTATGTCAGAAAGTATTTTGTTTTACTTCATTCCAGTAAATAAATTTTTTTTAATCTTCTATTTTCGATATGCTCGCGCCCCCCTCGTAGGTGTATCTTGCCCCAGTTTCAGAAACACTGTTATAGAATATATATATGTGTAATATTCTATAAATAATTCAAAGTACAATTGAGGTATTAAACTACTTTCAGAACCGCGACTTTACTTAGATTAGAATACACATATAAAATTGTTTTCAGAATATTATTTCAATAAAAAAGTATTTATAAATGCAATATTTTGGCAAAAAGGAACAAAGAATGACCTGTTTTCAATACTTTCTTCTTTTGAGAAAAATGAATCTATAATAATAATAATAGTTTGCGTGTATATAGCTAAGGCTTTCTAAGAGAGCCTGAACTAAGAATTTTGAAAATTTCACATTATTTTTAGAGTTACTACCAACTGAAATAATGATTGGAGTTTTTATGCTAAAATGCTTTTCATTCTGATGTATTAAAATATGGATAAATCTACTTTTGAGCTATATATTTCAAAACTCCTAGTTCAGGCTCTATACAGAGCTCTGAGCTATATATAGGCAAAACATTATTATCATATATGCATAATGTTTTGAAAATAGGTTATTCTATGTTCAATTTTCATCAAAGTATGGAGCTTAAATACTTTTTTTAATGGTCTTCAGAAAATTTTACATGTGTATTCTAATCAAAGTGAGGCTAAGTATTAAAAAAATATTCGTTTGTATGCTTTTTCAAAATCATGGTTCCGAACGTAGTTGGATACCTTAAACAATTTTGTATATAAAAATTAGAAAAACCTTTTTATGCCTATATATCTACTACACTCATAGAAAAAAAAACCACGAGGTAAAAGAAATTGCTTGAATTTATTTCTCCATTAACCTTGAAATAAAAGTAAAACAAACTATTTAATAATGACAAGTTAAGACCATTTTTAGATAACTGCTTAGTTTTGTTGAAATTAAAATTGAATTCCGAACGTTATTTTATATTATCTACTTCAACAGTTTTATTTCCCGTCAGTAAATGGATTGAATAAGATACAAATCTATATTTTATAAAGGGATAAAATGAGAGATATTCGAAACGTTGAAATAAAACGGAACAATATGAAAATACTTCAGGCAATCAAGAAAAGCCATTTGAGAAAAGGAATAAACTGCCAGGAACTGATCTCAACACTGTAATTTACAGAGAATGACTATTTCAATCTACGGATTGAAGTAAATGATAAGAAAGAGTAAATAAAGGAGGAATATCATACTTCCCTCAGAAGTTTTGTAATGAAAAAATAATAATTTTGACTCCAAATACTGTATAGATTTGTGAAGACATATTTGGTTCAGAGCAGATATACTCAACCTTTTTTCCCAATGGGCTACATTTTCGTATTTCACTCGGGCCGCAAAATGAGGATAATGTGAAAAAACACTATAAGACCAAAACAACATTGGATAATCAAAATATTAAAACACTTTTTTCTTTGCTTTTATTTTAACACTATATTAAACTCTATCAATTACACACAAAGTTATTTACTTTAATACATTTTGTACTGAGTTATGGGATAGTTTCGATCTCTTTTCATTCATAACATAGCCCCATTTTTACATTCTATTACAAAAAAAAAACTCATGTTGATAGCAATATTGAAACATTTGACTGCTTGATTGCTAGAATGTTACCTTAAATTTTTAGTATAATGTTCTTAAATAATTAAATTCCATAGTTCAATAGACCAAGCCACTCCGAATGGTGCCGCAGATTAAGTATCACTGGTATTGAGTACCTAATATGTGCAACAAGGATTATAAAAATTTATAAACCAGAAAAAGTAAATACAACTTGTTTATAAAACAAAAGTATAGAAAATTCTAAGTTCTCAACGTGATATTTATTTCTACTTAAAATATAAAGTTAATTTAAAGTAAAATTTGAAATTCAAATCTAGTTTTATTTGTTATTAAAGATTGCTTAAAATAAAAATAATAATACATAAATATATGTAAATATAATTTAAGCTGGAATTTATATACAGTAATTTCTATAGACTTGTGCATTTGAAAAGCTAAGAACGAAATAGCAATTCAAATATTTTGTATCTCTCTTTTTCCTTTTTTTAAACTATATTTACTCAATAATAAAAGTAACAAAGTTTGTGAATTTCTTTGTATTGGATTTCATTGATAATTAATATAGTATTGTTATTCCCGCGAATAGACGTCTTAATATATTTCAGAAAAAAACATTGAATAAAACACAAATATATAAGCATTGAATACAACATAAATATATTTTCAATAAGTTAAGGTATTAAAAACAGTTTATGTTAATTTACTTAAAAGGCATTTTTTGTAAGACCTTTATTGGAAATATATTGGTTTTCTTGCAATTAAATACCAAATATGTAGAGCTTCAAAAAAATTCTCTAGAAGATTTCGACTTCATAACGATACACAAATGAATATTGGTTGCACAAAAACATTTTCATATGATTTCTAAAAAACACATCAACAATATAAGTTATATATCATTATAAAACTTTATAAAGATATAAACCTATGATCACATATTTTTCCTTTATTAGAATATCTTTTATTTCAAAATGGAGTGCATCTGAATATAAATGCATGCATTCGCCTCTGAAACTGTGTGTGGGGGGGGCGTCTAACAGACTATTTATGTTTTAATTTATCTATAGCAGTGTGTTTTAAAACATTAAAGCACACATGTAATATTTCTTTTGAAGTATTTACTGACATTTTTCTGATAAATCAGTTACATACATTTTAGATGAATAATTTTAATTAAAAAGATACTTTTAAAGTTGTGTTATGTATTGTACTGTGGCTGACTGATAGATTACAAATCTGTTGAGATTAACAATGTTGAGTTAGTATTGTGCATCCCTCTAGCTTAGATTTATGGTACTTATTTTGAACTTTTAATTACTTATTAAATTATTTCAAGTTCTCGAAATAATTCTGAATGTGATAAATATCAATAATTTCGGGTATCTTTTCGTGGTCTTATATTACGACGTGAAAAGTTTAAATAAAAGTTATTTTAAGAGCGTAGTTTATTCAAAAAAGATCTGTTCAAAAGAAGAAAAAATTGGTAAGCGTAAAATGTAAGAATTTTTTTTTAATATTATTTGTCCAATATTGAAATCTTGTTGGATAAGATAGTGCCCCATAAAAAATTCTTTTTTTTTATTTCACAATAAAAGGATAAAATGAAACTAAGGGAAGTATTGCTGATGCAAGAAGAAATATTTGAGAATTTTGTATTGCATTTTATGCTATTTTATGTTAACCATCTATTTCAAAAAAGGGCAACAAAATAAGACGAATTTAAAAAGGAAACAAGAAAAGGATAATTCAATTTCTTCTTTCCTTTTTTTACTCGTATCATTGGATCATAAAAAAGACAGTTGTATCGGGGTGAATATGTTTCCTATTTTTCTTTTTCAGTTTCCTTTATTGCTCAGGTTGTTTTTTGTATTTCAAACTGGAGAATTCCAAATCGAAGGCAGTGGAAAGACAGACTGAAGATAAAGATGGAGATGAATATTTTATATACATACTAGAACAAATTTATAATAGAAGTCAAAATTTAACTGATAATAACGTTTGAGTAACAATATAATTGCCACAAAAGTTTTGAAAAACAATTTTAAATATCATTGAGACAATTTTTCAGATAATTATTTATCTAAGTTAATATGTTATCTATGTGACCATTCAGTTCTTCTGTTTGAGACTAAAATGTTTTCTTGAACAAAAACAAAAATTTATTTTGTAACTAACAATAATACATTTAAGATATCCATTCCAAACAAGGGAATGGTAGATTTTTTTACAGGTAATAAAAGTATCCTGATTTTTTGTTTTGTTTTTAAACTTGTATATCTTTATTCACATTTTATAATAATACTTATTTGACACAATACAAATGCTTTAATCACATTAAAATTTGAAACAATTTTACTCTTTCATGAATAAATGTACCTTTAAGAAAAAATTTATATAAAATAGTATAATTGTAATTCACTATCTACTATTAAGTTAAAATATTTTTTTTAAAAATTGTTCAATTACAACAGTTTTATCTAATAAAGTACACATAAAATGTGTATTGAATTGATAAAGTTAAAGATTTTGCGCGATCTTTATTCTGGAAATTTTTTCCAAATGGTATTGATGAATATACATTAACTAACAAAATCTATTGTATTCGAATAATTTTTTTAAAAATTTAGTTTTCTTGAAAAGAAAAAGAAAAAGTTAATAATAAAATAATAAACTGAAAAAATCAAAAAATAATCTTTAAATAATTAAAAAAATAATAAGGAAAAAGTATATAAAAATCATAATGTAATTCGTATACATAAATTATATTAATAAATATTACAAATCAAAATTAAGACTAAAAATCAATAACAATTATAACAATAAATTATAAAAAAGCTATAAAAAGATATAAATATATAAATTTGCATTAAATATAAATATTTCCAAGTACATTGACCTTTAAGTCTAAGATAATTAATATTCCTCGTCGGTTAAATACTTCATTTCAGAAGTAGAACAAATAATCCATCGAATAGACCATTTTGATGTATTCTGATGAATATTTTGATATAATTTTTACCATAGTTATAAAGCTCATTAATTTGTTCACTTGTTAGATATAATTTTATTATTAAATCTTCTGAATTGTGTTAATGGATTTCAACATGAATGCGCTTTCTACGATTTTATTAAAACATTGTAATGAAATTTTTTTGTATAAAATAGCAGAATTTCTCTAAAATCTCCTAGTATTAATATTAATAATGAATTCACACATATTAAAAATGCTTAAAGAAATATAACTCATTTTCTTGGCAGAGTTTCATCAACAAATATTGTAGTTGCCTGAATATTACTCCAACTTAATATGTTATAATATTAATCATATAGTTTTGTATTTACAGTTCACATAACGTTAGATTTAATTTAAAAGTCGTAAGACATAAAATTTTAGAGAAAAAATAATGCTTTTTTTTCACACACAAGTTTTATTATTTATGCTACTAAATAAACGCATAATACAAGATTAAAACAAACAAACTAAGCCATCATATCAATTTCTACTTGACGAAGCGAAGGGAATTCGGGTTTTATAAATATTCAACACACCACACTAATGCATTCATAATGACTAGAAAAAAAGTTTACACGATTTTTCTTACTTTTAGAAATTTTTTTGTACTTTTATCTGGAATGATTTATTGTCCAGTAGTAAATCCTTTGAGATTTTGAAACATTTGAAACAAACAAAGTGAGAGACATGGAAAAATTTCATACTTCAATAAAAAGACCATTCAAAGTTCGAAAAAAAGAGTTACTTTTTTATATCACAATGCATTAGGAAATGATTTTCAAAGTGTGTCAGCCGAGGCGTATCGGAACAATGCGGAAGAAAAAGAAACAAGCTTCTTGTAAGGAAGAAATATGTGATGCAAAACACGTCTTTCTATTAGAATTTTGTTTTACGATCAAACTGTTTGAATTATAAGGGATGTTATTTCAATTTACTTACTTATTTATTAATCAAAACTAGGAAATCTGTGTTGTCTTCTGTAAGAAAAAAAAATTAAAATTAAAATGAGACATTTAATGGGGAATAAAAATTTAAGAGGAAACGTAAATTGGCAATGAAATGAGTTACCTTAAGATGTATATTATTTGTGGAAGCTACTGTTGAGAGAAGACAAGAGTTAGACATTTCATAACGAGGATCTTAAGGTACCCGAATGCGTTCGCGGAACCGGGATTTTAAAAAAGCGCATAAATGAAACATTTTCATGATATTTAGTGTCTCTTAGATTAGACTTCATGTCTAAAATTGTTTTAAAGTCATTATGATAAAAAATTATTTAAATACAATATTTTGGAAAAAAATTAACTTAGAATAAGCTTTTTTAAAAAAACATTCTTCTCTCTCTTTTATATAAAATGCTTCTATGATAATAAAATTTTGCTTATATAATGTAAAGATTTCTCCAAAGAGTCTGAACTAGGATTATTGAAAAATTCACATTATTTTGAGAGTTACCACCAATTGAAATAATTATCAGCGTTTTTTTCTTTAAATTTCTTTTCTCTGAAAATATGGATAAATCCACTTCTAAGTTATATATTTCAAAAATTCTAGTTGAGCCTCTGTACAGAGGTCTGAGCAAATATTATTATAATAGAAGAACAGACAAAATATTATAATAATAGAAGCATTTTCTGTAGAAGGAGAATATTTTGAGTTGGTCATCCTATGTTCATTTTTTGTCAAAATATTGTACTTAAATAATTTTTTATAGTAATAATTGTCTTAAAATACTTTTGTATAGTTTTCTCATCTAAGTGAAACTAATTATTTTAAAGGTTATCCATTTATATGCTTTTGTAAAATCACGTTTTCGAACGTATTCGGATACCTTAAATGAAATGAAGCATTTGTCTTTAGGTAAAAATAAATTTGTTGTTGTTTATTACTTGTTTTACATATCAAAAAATGTTCTGTTTGGCTTTAAGATATTTTTGGTTAGCTTAGAATTATTAAAAAAAAATGAAACATAAAATGACTTTATTTTAAAAGTAGCTCACACAAATACGTTCAATTTACGTAAAATTCTGACAATTGCCTTTTTAGAAATAGTTCATAAATTTAAGGTATTTGTAGAAGTAGTCAAATCTTAGAAATGTTTTTTTTTTTTTTTTTTTTTTGAAAAATATAAAACAATAATCTGATGCTTTATAATCCAACTAGGTATGTAGAAAAATGAAGCTTTAAATCTCAGCAATTTCCTTTTGGGTGTCTTGGTTATTAATCTGGAAACTTAAGATATTTTATTTCTTACTTATGCATTACTTAAGCAATAAATTTACAAGTTCTCAAAATGGTTTTTATATAAAATAACTTAAAAACAACTATTATTATATGGATTTAGCATATAAATATCTTGATATGTTATTCATAATTCATAAAATGCTGTTGGTAATACGATGCACACTTTGTAGAAAAGTGAGACACTATGAAGGAAGGGTTTGTACATTGAAATTATATATGTACAAAGCACATATTGAAACAATTTAATGATTAAAATTACAAAACTTATGATTGTTTCAACAGCTATAGAAACAACTAGGACTCAACAATTGTTAACATTTGAACAGTGAATGGCAAAATCAGTAATTGAGGAATCCCTCCTTGATTATTCTGCATGCTTATACTAATCAATTCAAGGAGGGATATAGCGTTCTAATCTTATCCCTAGCATGCATTTTGCCAAGTATTCATCAACTGTTGCTCCCATTTTAGAGTACTCCAATCTTCCATACTACCATATTCAATGCATGTTTGGTTGATAAACGGTTTGTGATCTTGTGCATCATAGAAGTAGTTTCCAGAGAATTGCAATCTGTATGACACTTGGTATTATCTTTTTGGAAAATGGCTCTAGATTAGTGTTTTGAAGGTTAATGTAATAGAATGCAAGATGTTATCAACGTGTTATTTAGTTGTAAGTTTGAGCGTAGGATGATTAGAAAAAAACTGCTGTTGTGGTGGTGGTGGTGGGACTAATCCCCATCTGGTCTAGTGAAACTAGACCAGATCCATGAGTCCATAAATCTGTACAAAGTCTAAGAACAGCAGGGGGGCTGCAATAGCCTCCTCACAGGAAAACCCCAGACATTGCAGAATGTGCTGAGGAGAAAAAGGACGGATGTTACATTTGGGTCAAATTGGGAAGCTTCTTTTGCCACCCTTAAAATTCATGCACCTCAGGTGACCAATCGAAAATCGTGAGAATGCCGTTTGATATGATCTGGAACCCTTGAATGATATGGCGGATCCGGGGTGTCTGAAAGTACCATGGATGTACAGGAGGGACTACCCAGGTTCTACATATAATTCTTTAGCCCTGGAGTAGATCTCAGTCGATGTAAGGACCATGTGGTCTTCCGGATCCACAGGATTGCTGGTAGCCGCGTTCGCTAGGTTGTCCGCAACTTCGTTTCCGAGAAGGCCTACATGAGAAGGGACCCACTGTAGATGAATAGGATGCCGATCCGAAATCTGTTGAAAAAGGTGAAGAATACTCCTGCTGGTGCTGTCGCCGATAGATGACCAATTCGATAAATGTTGGAAAAAATTACCTGCTGTTGTAAATATAGCAAACGTAGGTCAAAGTGTCATGAGTGGTAGGAAATAACTAGTAAAACAATGGGAAGAAGATAGTGGTGCCACTTAGGCAGTTCGAGTCTATCACTCAATCATCCTATTTTGTCTTACATGCATCCATCTCAGCCTTCCAGATTCTCTGCAGTAATTCGTTGCAGCTACCATGAGAGAACTTTTAAGAAGCCTTGTCCATACGATTGATCCGAAAATTGTAATTCCAATAATATGAATCGAAAGTCACTTATAGTTAGTTGTAACTGCAATGCTTGCTGTGCCTTACGAACACAGGGTTTTACAAATTTAATGTTCTTTAGACATTCATTACAATTTTCATGCGAACTTTCAAACTGTTCAGATTCCTTTATAAATCCAGGAAAGAAAATACGGATCTCATCAATTCTCTAATATAATTACATAAAATATTTTGAATCTTATTAATGTTTAAATATGAATATTGTATCGTACCTTTTAAATAAAAAAAAAAAATTTCTTCACATACTTCTCATTATATATATTTTTGTTGATTTTGGAATACAAACTTTTAAATTCACATGAGTGCATTCTCATCTCACATTCAGAAAACAACTACTAACCAATAAATTATTCACCATGGCGAATTTTGAAAATTATGTTTCAAACAAAGTTTTAAAGTCATATGAGGCTGTTCTGTTAAAATTTAACGGGTTAAATTAACATCTATTAAAATTTTACTGGTGGCTTATTTGTTTTGACATTGCTGACGAAGAAGTTTCTGAATCTACAAAAAATATCACATATTTAAAAACTGTAGGTAAAATAACAAGGAAATATTTCGTATTACTTTACATTTATTTGTTTCTAATTTTAGCTTCCAAAATTCAGCAAACTTCCGTTACTAAAAGTTCACTCTTAAATTAACTAAAGGAAATGGTTATGTGTTATGTTGTAAAAAATTATAACATGAATATTTTGTTTTTTTGTTTTTAATGTAAAATCAAAAATGCCACTTGGTATTATGCAAGAGATCAACAAAGAGAATGCTTGCTACAGGAAATAAAAAGGATGATGCTTGAATCCTGCTGCGCTGTATTTCTGGACAAATCTAAGATTTATTTTCTTTGAATTCAGAATTATTAATAGTTAAAATTGGGTAAAAAAATAAACATTGTTAAATTTCAAAATTTAGTATCTAATATATAAACTAATGCAGAAAAATTAAATTTTAACATATGAATCCTAAATATGAAAACTTACTATCTTTTTAGGAATTCGTTGCAATATTTCAGTTTAATGAACATCAATAAATAATAAATAAAATAAAAAATGAAGTAAATTCCAACTATACAATTGAGATTCAAAATATTTGCTCAAAATAGAAAGTACGTAAGCAATGTATTTACAAATATATATGTCAGATTTAAGAAGTCTATTTTTAAGGAATTAATCACAGTAAAAATAGAGCGCATTTAATAAAGCTTAGGAATTTGAGATTGAGTCGAGCTACTTAAGAACAGATAAAAATCAAATGTTGCGAGATGGCTCATCGCTAAGTTAAAAGCCACTTTCGTCTTCGTGTCTTCTCTGTTCATAGCTTGATACGGGATTGAGGGTTGCTTCGCAACTCGCATGCCTGAAGGTAGTCTAATGTGTTCTAAAAATGTAGCGAATTGGTGTTTCCTCGCGGCATCAGCATTTTTTGTTAAAATACTTGAGCGTCAATGGGAGGTCATTTTGGAAAAGTATACAGATATTTTGACGATGATGTGAAAAATATTTAGTGCATTATAAGTTTGTTAGAAATTCTCCCTCTATTTCTTTCAGATTATTGTTCAAAATATATAATTATTATTTTTAACTACCCAAACAAAGAAAGCACCATTGCGGCTAAGATAAATATTTTTCTTATTTGAATTTATCCAAAGCCTGTTCCTCATCTGTATACCAAAAGCCTTATTGGCTGTTTAATTTTTTCTATGGATTCCATTTTAACGTATAACAAACGTCTGAAATAATAGTGGAAAAACATTCGTCAGAGTAACATTTTTTTTTAAAAAGATAAACCATTATTTTGTTTTAGATTTTTATAAAAAAAAAACGTGGTCTATTGTATAAACGTTTCTTAGAATTTCTTTTAGAAATTGCAGCCTTGATGGATAGAATGACTATAAGTACCTTTTTTTAAATATTTCTTTTAAAAAAACATAAATAAAATGGCAGAAAAGAAGGTCTGCTGATAAAAAACTAGAAAAAGCATTTAAGAATTTTATATTGAATTTTTAGCCTGCCTTATTTTAGCTTTCTAACTTAGAGGATCGAAATAAAAAGAACCTGAATTGTAAGTCAAGAAAAAGGATATTTCCTTCCCTTTCTGTTTTTTTCTTGCGTGGTTAAGGATCACGTCAAAGAAGAAAGAGACATTGGGACAGGATAAAATCTATTTCCTATTTTTCTGCCCTTACTTTCTTTGCTTCACGCTTTCTTCCTCTTTTGTTTACTGAAAATTTCAAAGGAGAAGTGTGAAAAACAACAGAGACTGAAAGTAAATGTATGTGCGTAGGATAATACCTAATATATTAGAATGAAATTTCAAAAAAGGTAGAAAAGTTGCATATTTTTGTCATTCGAATCAATTTGAATGAATAAAAGTTTCACATGTGTAACAATATATGAACCACATATATCCATTTTCAAATATTCTATGATTAGTTTCTCATTTTGTATATATATATATATATGTGAAATACCCTGTGGCGAGTAGAATTTTTCTTGATTACTAAATATTATTTTCTTGTAGTTGTGGCAATCTTGAGAAGGCTTGGTACATTTTACTTTTATTTATTTGACGCAGTAGGACATTTCAACAGTACACAGACATATGAAGTTTAACCACATTTGGAATAAATAAGTAAATGGGACAAAAAAAGCAAAGCAGCGACGATCACATAGCTAATGCAAAGAACAAAGAGCGTTGAGCACAAAAGACTTAAACTTTTTAAACGGGCAGTGAAGATCGCGTGACTCCTTTGTAACAAAGATGTGATTGATTGGAACGGGCGGGAAAGAGATTTTACGATGCAATGTTACTATTCGATTACGATTAAGATTATCTTGTTAGTTTTGAACCAAAGAATTAAAATTTATTTAAAGATTATTTAAAAAAAATTAATTAAAACGATACTAAATGGAATGATTACAGACACACACATATATATAATCCATAAATATATATATACACAGATATCTATAGAGCCTAACTATTCAAGATATGAAATATTAGGCATAGTAGTATAATAACAAACTCCTGGCCTTAGAAACCAAGATTGCAGGTTTAAACAAGTTTTAGGGCTAGCCAACCTTCACCTGTAATTTGTCCATACAA
>BMAV01007220.1:484343-503778 GCA_019973955.1 Trichonephila inaurata madagascariensis
ATATTTTCAAGTGGAATTTGTTTTGACATAACTTATTGAGCCAATTACTTACGTGGTAGACTGCCAAGTGGGCATAGCCACTTCCCTGAATTAACGACTTCCAGTTAGTTTTGAAAAGTGTTATAAATATATATATGCACAATTGCTACAAAAACCATTTTGTTATTAATAAGAAATAATTTCGTATTCTGTTCGTATGAATTCACTGGTATAATATTTTTTATAATCGTATTAATTTTGTAATACTCTTAAAGGAACTTCTTAAAGAGGTGCAAAATTGAGCACTCTATTTAAAGTACATTGGTAAGAAAATGAGTTATAAAGATAGAACATTATATTGATTTAAAATAAATTAGAGCTTTGTTAAAATAGTCCATTTTTAACTATCTTTATTTGATGGAAATAGCACCAGAAATGTAAATATCACTAAAATTAAGACTGAAAGTACTATTATTTTAAAATATCGTCCATACAAAAATTAAAGCCACAATATCATTATTAATTTTTGTTTTTAAATGCATGAGATTACTTTTTGAATTTTGACTACACTAACTATTTGGAATAGAAAGACTGAAAATAATAGACAAGTAGTGTGTTTTATTGTTTTAGCCTTAGGTGGAACTATATATATATTTAGTTCATTTCAATAGTATTTATTTGTTCGAAATATAAAAGAGAGATTGATCCGATGAAAAAGTTGTATGTTGGAAATTGTTATATAAACGTACTAATTATACTCTATAAATCATTTAATGTCAAATGACAAAACAAATACCGTGAGAATATTGATTTAGACTTGCAATGTCAAACATTTATGAATAAAAAAAATATTTTACGTGAACTTTCATGCTGAATATTTTGCATCTCTTTTAACATTTTGATGTACCTTTATTCATAATTTCGAAAAGCTGGATCTAAATGCTACTCTGATCTTTTTTTCTGTAAGACAATAAGTGTAACATTTTTATGAATTTAACACATTATTTACTATACTATCAATTCATATAAGGAAGTTTTATTTATGAGTTGCGTAAAATGTCTTCTTGAGCATACTAATTCGTCGAAGGTGTTGTATTATTAATTAAAAAAACTACTGTATCTTATGTTGAATAATGCTGTAATCCAAATGATAGTTATGTTCCAAGGTTAGTACAATAAATAGGGAAAATTGTTTTTTCTTGTTAAATCAAAATGAATTTTAAACTTAAAATATTTTCAAAAGAACATTTTAAAGAGTTGACTTTTAAAATTGGCATCGTAATTCTAGAAAAATTAAAATTTAAATGTATTTTAAAAGATTTATATTTGAATGAAGTAGGTACTTTTCATGAATCTGTCACGAAATCTACATAAAAACGTAAAATGTTTTTATTTCGAATTATATTTTCTTCGATAATTTTACGGTATGATTTAAAAGTGAGCATATTTGAACGTCTGATGATTTTCCAGAGTTTTATATGTTTGATTTTTGTTCGGTCTTATGGTAATTCTGAAACAGATAAAATTTTAATGCAAATCATCGTCTCTTAAGATGAATTGGCAAAAATGTATGAAATAATCATTGATTAAACGTGTAACTTAAATTTTTTTAAAGTTTTATAAAATATTTTATTTTTCTATTTATTGAAAATTAGAGACGTTATTCTTGCATCAGATTGCTGATTTCTGACTATAAGACAAAATAACTTTTTAATAGCCTTAACAAATTTTAGCAACTGTTTTCTTATAAAAGATAACTGCTTTGTTTTTAAGTCTGATCAATAGCTTTTACTTCATTTTAAATAATATTCGTATTACACAGACTCCAAAACTAATTATTAAAGCTTTTTCCCCCCTGTAGAATAAAGAAACTGTAAAAATCTTATTTAAAACTTTGTATCGAGATTAAAATTGGAAAAATATAAGTACTTTCTTTTAAAACAATGGTCTTAGCACATATTTATATTAGAAAATCGAATTGGCGTGTTACTTAATCTCAAAATGATTCAATAATTTATGCTTAAACTAAGCAGCTATAAATGGCTGTAGTAAAATGGTAACATTATGTTTCAAAAGCCATAGGCTATATGCTTGGTTTAATCTGGAGGTTTTCGCTATCCAACCTTTGAAGCTTAGTTGTTCCGTGTTCATTAATGTTGTAAGTTGCATGAGAGAGAGAAATAATTTAAAATTTTTTTTCAATAAATTTGCTTTTCATAATTTTTATACTCTTCTGTGTTGGTTAGTCTTGTGTCTATTTCATCCTATGCTGTTTAGAGTCATTGAGTGTTGTATTATGTTATTGTTGATATTTGTTTTGTAGTATCATAATTAATACTATTTGGTTGCAAAAAATAATTATTTCGCTTGAAAATTCATGGTGTTTTCAATGCATATTTTTAAAGACAGACAATGGTGGGTTTTTTTTTAACATTATTATACAAATGTGATAATATTATTACAATTCAAGATAACGGGAGATTTCTGAAATTGAAAATCATTGTAAATATATTTTGAAATGTAAGTAACTCTTCTGAATATCTGAAGTTCTTTTAATATGTAAATAACAGGGAATTATTTTCTTCATTTTGCGCGACATAATTCTGAAATGGAAATTCAGTTTATCCAAATAAATTTAGAAATCATCGAGTGATTTTTATAGAAATTTAAAAATATTTTATGAATTTGAATCATAAACAGTGTTAAGAATGTTAATTTTGTTGATACGTTGCGCACTTTTAAAGTAGTTAACATAGTCTAAAGGTGTGTAAATGACTTCACAAATAATGTGGATTTTAATATTTTTAATTTTTATTTTTATAAATGTAGTGTTTTCTTCTCATAAATAGACTAATAAGTATACCTTATCTTAATGTTAAAATATGATTTTATATCATTTAGATTTGAGGAAATGCAAATCATTTAAACCTAACATAAAAAAAGTTCACTTTTTCTTGTCCGAGGAATCTGAGTAAAATCAGGTTATATGTAATATTTCTTTTTAAATTGCGTGTTTCTTAAAAAAATTTCGGGCAAATAGAATGGTAACTCTTTCATGTTGGTTTCTAAAATCCATTTCTTAAAAATTTTACGCTTACGAAACTTTATTTATTTATTTATTTATTTATTTTTGCATTAGAGAAAATAATTAACTGCCAGAATTTCAGAATGAATCAACGACCTTATGCTCTATTTTTAAAAGAATTAATAAAGATTTTACAAAAAATGTTCATACCACCTACTAATTTATCTCAAAAATAGGACGTAGTTCTTATTATTCTTACTTTTTAATCTTCTAAAAATATTATGTTAAGGATTAGAAATGTTGATTTTTAATAAAGTTTTTAATGCGTACATCAAACGCTACAGTACTTAGTCTACAGTAATTTTTTCAACAGTAATATTTTCCTCCGCATAATTATTCACATTTGTAATTGAAGCTTGAATGTTTTAAATAATCTGATCTGGTTTTTAAAATGGTTTAATATCTCCTACATATTTTAAGGGTCTTACGAAAAAATAAATTAACTTTATTTCTTCATTTTCATTCAAGAAACCATATATTTCTTTAAAAGATATTTGAAAACCAATTGTAAAAGCCAACGGGATTATTTTAATAGCTAGAAAAAGGCTTTAAAATGTATTTTCTAATGTATATAAATTAAAATTTAATACGTTAAAATAAATCTCATGCCCATAAAACGTCTTTATTTGAGCATAATGTTATCTATATTTTAATTTCTGAAATATTTTTTAAGAATCTCAGAGAATTCCCATACAAAATCCTTTAAAAAATGGAAAAATCAAATGATGAAAGTTTACTTCCATGTATTGAATGAAAAAGAGGTAAATTGTTAGTTGTAAGTTTTTGATAATCATAAAATAGAGTACATGCTATTACTGTTTGCATTATATTTGACGGTTGCTTTTTTACTCTTACAAGGAGTAAATATTGCGCTACACAACTTATTTTTGAAGTATCAATTCTAAACAAAAAAAGAAGCGGCTGATTAAAAAATTGGTTTCAAAATTCAAACATCGGTTTCATTGCATTTCAATATACATAGAAAGATTTTTATAAATAATTGGAATATTTTATCCAGAAGATCTAAGTAAAATTTATTAAAAGATAAAAGGGTATAAAACTAAAAAAAAAAAAAAACTAAATTAATCCAATGGCAAAAATTAAAATATATAGAAATGACAACACCGAAATGGACTCGAATTACCGTCCATAAAAGCATCCATGACATACTCCCACGCTTCATAACAATTTCTGTTAAAAGACATGGACGACGAAAACAAGATCAAAACAACATTCTCTCCCAAAAGGAGAGAATGTTGTTTTGTACGTGCACCACTGCGATTTATATAGACGTATTTGTCTATACTTGAACTTATTATCTTGTTTACGTCAGAGAACTTCAGAAAATTAATAAAAATATGATATCTATTTTTTCGATAAAATGATTTCCTTAAAAAATATTTTAGTTCATTTAATTTTATGATGCAACTTAAGTTAACTTTTTCTTTAAACATCTAATTTAAGGTAAAAATTGTTACTGTCCATCCGAATTATATATTTGGGTTCAGTTAAGAAATTCTTGAAAAGTGGTAACTAGTATCCTTCAACCAGATTTATTTCATGATAAGCTTAGATTTCAAACGAGCAAACATTTTCTTAAAGTTCGAATGATTAATTATGTACTGAATAGTACGACGAGGAAAAATGATGTCTTTAGAATGTGTCCATCATAATTATATATTTAGGTTCAGTTAAGAAATTCTTGAAAAGTGGAAATTAGTATCCCTCATCCATATTTTTTTCATGATAAGCTTAGATTTCAAACGACCATACATTTTCTTAAAGTTCTAATGATTAATTATGTACTGAACAGTATGAACAGGGAAAATGATGTTTTTTAAAGAATAAATGTATATGTAATGTAATTTTAGGTACAAAGCATGGCAATAAATTTCTCCAAATGGCTTCATAAGTTAAAAACAAGCAGTAATTACAAATGAAAAAAAGGTAGTAAATATTATTTTGAAACCTGTTTAAGTACAGGTAAATGGGTAACAGAATTACGAATTGAGAAAATCTTCTAGTAAAAGTGTGGTTCATTGGTGTACCAGAGAATGTCACTTAATTAAAAAATGGATCAGTGAACGAATTAAAAGCTATCTTTCTACTTTGTAAATCCGTGAAAGGAAATCCTCAGGAACCCTATGTTTAAATGTGTTATGGTTTAAGCATTTTCGAGACTGACTTTCGCTGAAAACGTTGCTCGTAAGGTCTCGTATTGACTTCTCATAGGCCCCATTTACATGCAAACCCGCAAATAGCAGGCAAAATGGGGTTGGAGAGAGAAACCAGTATTAAAGATATTCTTTTTCAGCCCGTTTACATGAGTACCTGGTGATTGGTTGAAAGATTCACGTGACTATACAGTATAATCAAAGGAACACCCAGTATGTTGAGTGCGATTATCCTCCAGAATCTTCGCTTCTTCGCTATTGCCTTGCTCAGAAGCCATGTTGTCTCGCATATATTTTGTTTGTCCTGTTTTTTGCAATGGATGATCAGACAAAACTAATAATTTACAATTAGATCATGGACTTACGAATATGTATTCTTTTATATTGAGCTAAAAAAATATTCAGATGTAAAAAATGATAAAATTTCTAAATTGTAATTTTATTCGTTTATAATGGTTTTTTTATTACGACTCTAAATAAAGTCGATTCAATATTCTTATAAAATTTGTTTGTGTGTAGATTAAAGATTTGATACATGGAATGTTTTTATACAATGTTGCTTACTAAAAACATATTTTGAACTCTTATTCGATATTGTCAAAAAAAAGAAATTACTTTATTATTTTGCATACAAGTCTCTTACTTTGATTTCGCAAAAAGATGCAGGTATAAAACTTATAATAGTAAAATTTTAAAATTATGATTTATTTATCGAAATGATAAAAATTATAACTTAAACTTATACGCAAACTAATTTTTCAGTAACATTGAAAATTTAATCTAATAGAATATTTTCATATGAAGTTACAATATTTAACTTAAAATTAAATTTATTTTTGTCATAAAAAATATAAAGAATTTCTGCATTCACATGTTTATTACTTGGCTTATACAAAGATACGCAAGCATAAAACTTTTTATGATAAAATTCTAAATGCATGATTTATTTATTATGAAGTTAAAATGGTTATTTCAATGACATTGCTTAAGTTGGGTGCAAATGTTTTATTCATTGAAATACTTATATGTACTATTAGAGATATTTTCAAAACTTATTAGGTACTGTAAAATAACATAAATAAATAAAATCTGAAAGTTTTTTCCGCATTCTTGTTTTCTTTTTCTTTTAAATTTATTTTTAACGTTACATTTAACTTTTAATTTCCTTTTATTGAGGCTTTAATTTCTTTCTTTGTTTAACATGCAGATCCTACAAACCTTCTTTGAACAAATGACTTTCGGTCGCAATGCATCATGGGCAAAATTGAAACGAAATCGCTTTTCTCCCCATTTGCCCTGCTACAAAGAGGGTACAAAAATTAAAAACACCCTTCTCAAGTAAAATACTGGATCGTTTTGTACACCGGTATGGAGGGGATTAAAACCGGTATTTTGCCTGCAATTTCGTCCATGTAAACGGGGCTATAGTGAGAAAAAAATTTAAAGAGTGAATGAACTTTTAGTTGTGGATCGTCGATTTAAAGTATAAATGATTGTGGTAGTATTAAATGTGAAAACATCCGTCTTTCGTAGATAGGAAATATGATCAAGCGGACGTTTTACAGCCATTTTTTTACCTGCACCCTAACATAAATCATGCAATCCAATCTTGACGCTTGTAAGAACTGAACATAATAGATCAAGACAAAACATTTCTGAAACTCATCACAACTGAAAAAGAAAATTGTTTCGATGAAATTGCCTTTTTATATTATTCAAATGGTATTTTATTATTATTCAAATAATATTTTCATTAGTATTCAAACTGTATATTTATTAATAATATGCTTGGTATGTTCATTTGTATGCTATATTTAATTTCTATTCAAATATGAATATTTAAAATCTCTATTTTATACGTATTTTGTATAAAATATTTAGTTTTGCTTCCATGTCTTTTACCAACGCCATGTATTGTATTTATATTTTGCGCGATGGCAACAAGTTGTTTGCTTCGACTTGATTGCGTAATACAATTTCTATGGAATGTTCAGTTCCTGTACTTACCGCGCTAGGAGAGGATCTTGCCGCACGAAGCTGATGGCATTTTTCTAAATCTTTATACACAAAATTAAAGTTGCTGGAATTTTAAAAGCAAGAGTCATCATTTATAGTCCCGTGTGGTGGACAAAAAGGGATGATTCAAATTCAAATTTCAGCCCCAAAGGCAAATTGCTGCATGGCTGTGTTTTGATTAGTAGCTCAAGAAGATTTCCCCTGAAATATCAAGAATAAATATACAGCTTATTGCATTTCCTAATAGCAAAGGTGATTTATAAAAAAATTTAGAAAACAACAATAATCAGTTAAGAAAATTCAAAGAATGTTCTGGTAAGTGTTTCGCAAAATATTTTTGAGTATGTCCAGATACGCCATTGCAGGCTTTTGTAACCTTTTTCCTGATAATACTGTCCAAACTCATCCCACGACTTGAAACACTTCTTGGCCAAAAGAGGAGTTTACTGAATCAAATTACTCCCCTGATCTTACAAAAGAAGATATATTTTGCTGCTCCATATAAATAAAATAGGCTCTAAAAGAAAAACTATTTTTTAGTATGTCAGACATTCAAATTAATACACCAATAGTCATTCATTTGATATTAGAAGAATAATTCACCCATAGTTCCCAGGAATAATATTACTTCTTTTTTTTTACCAAAAAGGCATATCGGTCGATGGAGATTATTTAAATTATTTCAAAGGAATATAAAACTTGTTTCCTGATTTAGGTAATCTTTTCTCTCTATCAAGAAATATGGTAGATATATACAAAGCAGCACGAAGTCAATTTTCCAGAGGGAATCACAAATATTCAATGAGATTCATATCAGGTGAATACGAGGGCCAAAACACGACTTGAAATTCTTCAGAATTTTATTTGAACCATTCTGACGATTTGGCTCTTACTATCATCCGCCAGAAGACACTATTGCCAAGAGATCCCTCTGGTCTGTGTATAGATATCAAGAATTGTTGTATGAGGCTGATATGTCCTACAGGGCCCCATTAAGACATTATCATACCATAATACCTACCTATCCTCTGGTATCTGGTTAACTATTTACCGTAAAATCCGGCTTATAATGCACCCTTTTAACACAAAAAATCAGATCGAAATTTACGGGTGCACGTTATACACCGGGTATAAAAATGATAGCTTCAAAAATAAGAAAGAAATGTACATAAAAAACTTAAGTTTCTTCAAAGATTGTAATACTGTTCATTTAAAAGAAATGTCATACCTTAAGAGCTTAAGGGGTTATTCTTCAAGAAATATACTATATTTTCAAAATCCTGGGGTAATACCTCGAATAAATGTCTTTAAAACATAATAGTATTGCTAACATATATTGCATGTTCCTTCGTAATGAAGGGGGTACGCGTTATTCGGTAAATGTACCTTAAAGTTTAAAAATGCAGTTTGAAAGTATAAGTGCGCGTTATACACCGGTGCGCGTTATAAGCCGGATTTTACGGTAACCCTTTATCTACCGACGGTACATGTAACTACCGCTCACCTTAAAATTACATAGAATAACCCTTTTTACGAATACTCTGACGAAACTTAACAGGAATATTCTTTTAAATTCACTCTTTCCAGATATATAGCAAGACGGGTTCTATGATGAGTATTTTAGAGGGGAAAACGAATAGTATTTTGGCATAAGTTGCGTTTTCAGATGACATTTTGATTGGATTGCGAAGATTGTCCTTTTTGTTCTGAAAAAGCAGTTAATGTCAAAAGGTAAGTGTCTTATTTTATATGTTAAGGAAGACTATAGAAAAAGATTGGACTATTTATTTTAATTGAACAGTGCATATAATTAATTTTACAGTTGAATAACTTTCTGGTACTTATAAGTACCAACAGCACACTGGGTGTTGGAGCAAGAACTTAGTTTTTTCGTCCGTGGGGCTTATTGTTGTTTTTTTGTTGTGTTGTAGAGTCATCTCTATACTGCAATAGACTTATGCATTTTGGGCATTTTGCTTAGCATAACTTATTTGTTTTAATTTTTTATTGTTTTATATTTTAAAGTTTTCAAAAAATTTAAACTTTAAACCTGACCTTGGGTATTTTTTTTTGGGGGGGGGACATACAATGAAATGAAATATCTATGATTATTTCAAAAATCAACAACATTTTAATTTCTTTATGAGTAACTGAGGTTTAAGAATAATAGTAAATTTTCAAAGGGCTATTATTATTATTATTTCCCTTTTCTTAGAATATCTGGATAAAAGAAACTCTGTGTTCAAGGGGCTTTTTGAATTTATTACAAAACCTAACATCTGAAATCAATAATGTACTAACAGATAATTTTCAGATGAAGAAGCCCCAGCAAGTTATCTGCGGGAATTTTCGTTAGATTCTTAGGATGAAAATCAAGAGACTGAACTCAAGATGCAGTAGTCCATGTTAAGAAAATACATCATTTATTGCCCCAGGATGCAGTGCTTTAAAAACATTCAATCAAAAATTCACTCAAAATGCACGACGTGCAATGCATTTCTGTGTATTAATGAAAAAAAATACTGTTTCTTTGGATATCATCACATTAAGTTTATGTGTAAAATAATCAAATAAATTTTAAAAAGTTAATAATGCTTAAACATAAATATTTTGTGCCGCGTAAAATAACAGTGCTCTCTGTTTATTTATTTAGTACTTTTAAGAGTTAAAACAGGGTTAAAAAAGTCATGTGGCCTTTTCGTATGATAATATTAAAAATCTTTGTGGATTGACGGTACTTTAAAAGTACCAAATCAATTAACTAGCTCTAATGCATTAAACTTCCCAAAGTTGAGTATTTTATTTATGTATATCTGCTAATTTTCAATGTAGCGTTTTAAATATATATTGCAGGAAAAAATTTGCAGTAAATTATAATGCAGAAGATAAAGGGTTAACTACCCCGTTTTCTAGTAGACACCAGCATATACACCCCTGTCCACATATCAATGTGATTGACCATTTTACTTTCTTTCACTCCTCTATAGTACAATGAGAATGTTCCATGAACATTGAAAACCCTTTTGATTACGAGTTTTCGTCATCGCAAGACTTTGAAGGTTTATGCGCAGCAATGATTGTTGCACTGTAACTGAAACCGTTTTGTTATTTCCCTAAGAGACTGAGCTCACATATAGACTTTACAGTAGTTGACCGATACATCGGGACAAAAACTACATTTAAACAAATACCAAAAGAATTCCAAATAACAAAATCACAAACACTTACAAAATCAACTCATTGATTAACATTATAACATAGTTCACTTAAGAAAATTTACAATATATATTTTCGAATATTATAACAACTATGTTCATTTAATTCATTTAACTGATCGGTCAATCATGTCTTATAATAAATAATAGAAACGTTTTTAACTAGCAGGTAAGCAGAAAATAAAACAGGCGCGAACACAAATGTAAGAGTGTAAAGCAATTAAATAAGGAAATAATTAAACCCTGTAATATTCGTAATTATCAACAAAACTGAGAAATAATCTAGCTATATATTTTCATTTTATTTAAATTAATCTATACTTAAATAGCATTTATTCATGTATACTCATTATTATTGATGACGCATATAAAGTGGGAAAGAAAAAAAGTAAAAAACGTTTTCTTACATTTATCTGGATTTTCTAGATATATGCAAACATATATACAAATAAATGCACATACACCAATATGAATAAAACGTATATTTTTAAATTTATAGCGTATCAGACATTCACTCTAATACTCATTTTTGTAACTTTTTTTTTGTAAGTTAGAGCTACAGCACACTTATTTATCGAAAGCAATAGATTACATTGTGTATAACAGATTGAATGGAAATCTGAATTGAGAGTTCCTGAAGCGCGAGTTAGTCTGCGTCCCTGACTGAGTTCCATGGACAGTTTGGGCAATCACGAAGTTTAAAACTCTGAAGACACAAGACAGACTAAACACCCAGTTCCTGAAATTAATACATTCAATTAATGCCAAGTTATAAAGATTTGAACTTTAGGAAAATGTAGATAAATATACAACTTTTTCAATTCTGTCGCTAGTCACTTAACGAGTAGAAATATAGTGCATGACCACTTTATGAACACCAGCATTGGCCAAGTATGCACCGGAGTTTTGGTTCTCTCGGCGAGCTGATTGCTTTGGGTCAGCGATACTCAACCTGCGGCTCCCGAGCTTTTTTATGTGGCTCGGTCAGTGCCCATTGCTCTGAAAAATTCACTTATTTAAGAACAATATATTAAAAATTCGGTGTCAAGAAATGAAATATATCAATTTTTCTCTGTGTTGTCGATGTCGTACGAGTGCGAATTTAAATTCTTTTTGTATTTGTAACGGTTACCTTAAGTGATAACAGACAACAGTAAAGTAGTGACAGTTGAAACTAATTTTTAACTATCTTTCTTATCTTGCAAGCGAAAATATCCGAAGAAAATATATCAGTTCAAGACGATGGGAGGTTGACTATTTTGTAGTGCAAAACAAACATGGATCAGTAATTGTTTGATTTGTCACGAAAGTGATGAATTTAAAAAATACCAATAAACAAGAATCATTCAATGACACTTTTTCTCGAAAATCTCTTTCAAGACGTAATAAATAGGCTTTCTTTAAAAATCTTTGCAACATCAACAAAATGTTTTGTCAGTGGTAATGTCACAGCAGTAACAAAGATATCTAGACATCTTACGATATTATTGGTAATCATATGAAACCATTTACTGATGCAGAAATTTTGAAGGAACGTTTCTTAAAGGCTTTTAATTCAGTGCAGGGATGAAAATAAATTATATAAAAAATAATAATTAAAAAATCTAAATAGGAGTTAAAATATTTTGAACAATTTTTCACATTTTAAACCTTTTTCCTCATGATGCGGCCCGAGTAAAATCGCTAACATATGTATGCGGCAAAGCAGAAAAAAAGGTTAAGTATTCCTGCTTTAGGTCATAATATAATGGTTCTTTGGTATATATATTTATATTAAGCAGAAATGTTTATTGTATAACAAATCTGTTGAAATAAAATATTTTGCTATTAATATTGTTAAATATGTATTATATCAGACTGCAAATAATTGCAAAAAAATGTATTCGTGCGTGTGTGTGTGTACCAAATTTATCTATAATCTTAAAATAATTTTTTTATATATATTTAAAATTTTATTCAAAACTTCTTGCTTCCGATATTAATTCTAAAAATTTGAAAAACTAATTTCTCTGAAAATATTACTAAAAATCAAAGAATAATCTAAATAATGGCACAGAAATATCATCTTATGAAAACCTATCTGTCTTGGATAAGAAAAACCAGCGATATAGTAAAAAATAAATAAATAAAAAAAGAATAAACCCCCCTAAGTAAGTTAAAGTTTAAAATTTCTTTTAAATGTTCTGCTCACAATTGAATGCTTGATAGATAAAATGGAAGGGAAAAAAATCATTTGTTTCACCTTTCACACTTTCACTAAAAATAAATAAAAGGAATGTAGAAAAATACTTCCAATAAAAGCACGATGAAACGCTTAAGCATTTTATATACAGTTTTTACACCCCTATCTTGAATTAATCTTCCTTCTCATAAAGACATCCAAATACAGCGAATGAATAAAGAATAAAAGAAATAAGATGTTTTTCAGTTCAATTAATCTGGGCAAGATTCGTGACAATAAAAAACGTCAGAATGCATGAAAATCTATTTTTTCTTACACACAATTTTTCTTTTCTTCTGTTTGTGCATTTTCAGATCCAAAATTTAAATAGAAAATGAGATCGCAATCAAAATAAAGAAAGCAATATTCGATGCATTTGTAAGATTTTAAGGTTGAAGAAAGCTTATTTTTGTCTTTCAGATGTACCTGAATAAAAATATTGTATTGTGTTCCTTTAGAATGTAAACAATTTATATTTCGAAATAAGATATGTTTTTCAAAGACGTTCGCCTTCGATTTTTAATCCTTAGTAGAATTTCAAACTAGATTATATCTTCAATGAAATGAATGTTTTTACCCTTGATGGGATATATATATATATATATATATATATATATATATTAATATAATATTTATTGCGCATAGCGTTAATAACAAAATTGTATCAATTTTTCCGCATACTCCAAATATTTCAGTTAATGTAATGGAATTCAACACCCACCATAGACATGCATTTGCACAGAAATATTCATAATGTATATGAATACACATATAAAATAATTTAACTTGACTTAAAGCTTTTTTTTTATCATGGGAGAAATCGTGCACTCGATACTAACGTTAGTGGTCACATGGAGTGACGGAATATCTCAATTCTCTTTTTATAAATATCGCTTGGTACACGATAAAAATCAAAATTCAAGCGAATAATTTAAATAAGATAAAGTAGCTACTTTTAAGGACTTTTAAATTTTTCTTTGATAATTTGAGAAAAAATGTAATGAAATTAAATTAAAATTCTTCAAATGTGTGTGTGACTTTAATAAAGGTCAAAAATCACAGACACATTTGCTAGCATTAGATGACCGATATTTGTAGGCAAAACAGTCGTATTTTGTTCAAATTATTGTAGCTTTATTTGCTCTTAGATTTTCGACAATAGCACATTTATTTACTTCTTGCTTGTGTCTCTTTGATAGGGTACAAAGTGGCTTGAGGTACATTTGTGTCTTGATATGTTTTTTGGTGGAATTCTTTAATTAGCACTTGAAAATTTTCCTTAAGACTCAAACGCTTCATATTCATTGCTTTTCTCGAATTTACTGTCTGTATCATGATTAGTATCATTACTTTATGTTATTCCCTTGCTTGATCAGTTTCTTTTTTTTAAGTTTCCACTTCCTCCAATAGAGACCTCACAGATGCCTCTATTTCTCTATTTATATTCAATTGATTTACATTTATAAACCATAATGGATCGTACAATACAGCAATCGAACCGCATCGGACAATCCACAAATCGTTTACAGGGGAAAATGTAGCCTTTTCATAGATAATACTTTGGAAAAAAAGTGCTCCCACGGGAGACACCCCAAGTATCTCAAAATTGTTAAAAAATGAAAAAAAAACATTTAACACTCCTACAAAAGAGTGAAATATGCAACAAATGTACCGGGTGTTTCTAAAAGAATATCGAAGAGTTGTAACGCTTTATAGTATCCATTATATATAACATATTAGTATGATTCATACATCGAATGAAAGAGCAACTGAAACAGTTTTTTTTTTGCTGGCATCTGTTCTCGTGTGCGCGAAACGTATTCAAATTTACCCCCCTTTCCAGCCGATCAACGCCCTAGTAGAAAAATGGCGACTAGTAAGCAAAAAGCGTTTTGTGTTCTCCAGTTTGCAAAAAACAGTATCTGCTATTACTGTGCAACGAGCGTTCCGTATTAAGTTCGATTGTCAACCTCCAAACGATTTCATCATTTTGAAAAAACTGGCTGTCTAAGTAAAGGGAAAAGTACGGGACGATCTAGGCTGTAATTGGTAACAAACTGTAACTGGTTCTGCCTATCTTGAAGCTCTACAATTATGGCTATTTCCTCAATTGGAAGAAAGTTAACCAAATAACTTCATTTGACAACTATATGTTGCACCGCCTCACTAGAATCTCTCAGTACGCAACTAGTCAAATATCACTGTTTCCAACCAATGGATTGACCGCAAAGAGCCTTCTGATAAAGCTTGTATTGGATGGCCTCCACGTTTACCTGATCTGACACCATGTGACTTTTATCTGAGAGTGTTCATAAAGGATTGTGTGTACGTTCCTCCCCTACCAGCCGACCTTTTACACTTAAGACACATAATCGAAGCAGCTGTAGCAAGAATTTCCTCAGACACACTGAAAAAAGTTTGAGATGAACTCGCCTATTGAATTGATTTGTGTCGTGTGATGAATTGGGCTCACATTGAACATTTATAAACTTGTAGGTAAAACTTGTTTAGTTACTCTTTCATTCAATGTATGAATTATACTTATAACTTATATAGGATAAATATTATAAAGCGTTAAAACTCCGATATTCTCTTAGAAACACCCGGTATATATGTATGGATGGATATGAATGTGTGTATAGAACATAGAACTTTACATTATTTAGAGACTAGAATAATACTTGTTTTCTGGTTATGAATTGTATTCACTCAGAGACTGATCATTCTGTGGTTGTGAATAGTGTCTAACGCTTCGCATTTTTCATTTTTAGTTCCCTCAAAGACTGTCATATCGCAGGGTAATGAAAAAATCATTAGTAACTAGCAATTTTACAAGAATTAAGAATTTCAGGAACCTGAGGTGACTATGTCCCTCGCGACCTCTCCTTGGTTAACTTGTATGATATTTTAGTATTGAATTATAATTTTGTTGTAGTCTTTAAGGGTGGATTAGACTGGGTATTTTTACATCCACATTTTATTTTACACAAGGAGATAGATCAAAGACATAAAAGTACAACACAGACACAAACGGACAAATACGTGAACATAAAAAACACTCACAAAAGCATTCTTTGTTCGATCCCGAGATCTCAAACTTTTATAGTTTTGGTCAACTAGAAGCTGTTAGAATCATATGATTTCCGGAAAAGGTTTTTATGATTGGTCCGAATGTTGAACGTTCTGCTTGCTACACTTCAACCACTACGAGTTAAGACGAGTGGCACGTTGTGTAGAAGTATCGCCGACATTCAGCTCTGGACACCTAGCATTGTTGTCCTAACCATAGAAAGATAAATTGCAAAAGTTCATTTACTTTTTAAATTTCCCTTGTATGTTTTTCTACTTTGTAATTGATTTCAATCATTTTTGAAAACTTGTACTGAATTTGATTTTGAAGTATTTAAATCAGTTCCCCTTTATTTAAATCATTCAACAACTTGAAGCCATTTATATTAAATAAACTTAATTTAAAGTTTTTAATAACAAAATAATTCTTTTTATAATCTCGTCAATTTAAATCTGTTTCAACAAAACAAAAAAAAATTGGTTTTTAATTAGTTTCTCTCATTCCAATCTTTAAAACATAAATAATATTTTTGTCATAAACAAAATTATTTTTATTTAAATGAAGACTCACTTTGATGTCAAATAAATATCGCTTAAATTAATGCAATAAATAAAATGCTTATGGTTGAAATAAAAAATGAAATGATATAAACATGTTAAAACACGATTTGCAAAGAATAATTTAATTAAAAGTTTGCGTGTGGAAACAAAATAAAACATATTCTCTTATTCATGAAGAAAATTTATTTTATTTTCTTATAACAAAACAGTACGTGCTTGTAATTAATTAATTATTAATTCCTTGAATTCATTTGGCATGGACTCATTCCATTTAATATTCTGGCAGATTCATAATTGAGTAAAAAATCTCCTTCAAAGAGAAACACTGAAAAAAACCCTATTCATGTTCAATTATTCTAAATGGGATATCAAAATTCTAAAGACTAAAATTAAAATATATTAAGAATGACCGTATAAATAATGCATCATTCTGTTATTCAGTTATTCTAACATAAAATTTAAGTAAGAGAGTTTTTTTCCGTTTCTCTGTGAGCTTTTTTTATTCGCTCATTTAGCCTAAAGGCTCAAAAGTGAATCTTTTAGAAAGTTTGGCGTTTTTCAAAAGAATTTTTGATTTCGGGGTTTATTTAGACGTATGGTAATTCAGAAGCGAAATTTACAATGCAAATACTCTTCTAGAATTTAACGGAAGTGGTTTTGGTCGAAGAGTTAATGTTCTTTATTTTCGTTCTTTGTGTTCTTTTTAACATTTTTTTTCAGGATTTGTGTGTCAGATATTTGTCTTGAAGGAAAGGGGCTACCAACACACAAGTATTTTTGAAATGTTTTCACAAAATCAATTGTTTTGTGAAATTTGTTGAAAAACTCTTTTCATCTTTGACTGATTTTGAAAAAAGTAGAACCATTCATTTTTATTAAATAAAATATCTGAAATAATTATCAAAATTTAGAAATCTTTATTTTTTTTTTTGTTGAATTGCATCAAATAATTAATCAGAAAAATGAATCGAAATCCCATGCTTTATTTATGAATTTTAATTTCAGGTTATTTTAAGAAACCTTTTTTCATTTTCTCTTCGAGTTTGAGGAAATTTTAAATAATTCAAGCAGTATTTAATTTCCAAAAGGATTTAAGATAAATAAACGAAAGTTTAATTATTTTTTGATTAGTTGTTCTTATGATTATTAGTAACTACAAAAAGAAATCAGGTGAAGATATTTTTTTCTAAATGCACATTATACATTTATGATTAAATATACTATAAAATGCATTAGCTTGTACATAGGATATATAGCTTGGGTTATTTTCAGTGGGTTACGTATATGTGCTGAGAGAAAAATAAACAACTTAAAGAAAATTATAATGGTTTCAAAAAATTTTATTTTTTTTTCAGAAGTTTTTAAGCATTTAAGAACTTGTCATAAATGTCGATTTAAAAAAAAAAAAAAAAAAATATAAAAAAAAATTTAAATTTTTTTTAATAAATTAAATTTGTTTTTGTAAGTTAATTTTTTTTTTTTTTTTTTCAAGATAAGATTTTATCAATAATTTTTAAAAACATTTCCAACAGACTCAAAAATATTACAGGAGCAGAAAGTTTAAGTCTTTTTGAAAACTGATCTTAATAATTGAATGTAATCCAAGTAAATGCAACAAACATAGTGAAATATATCATATCGACACATAAATACGCAATCAAATGTCTTACTATTTTTCCATTTTATGTATAAGTAATTGTTTTACTCAATAGAAATTCAATTACGTAAGTTTAAATTATATATGAAGTTTAATAAAATGTTTAATAATTTGAAATTATACTCAATCAGAAGATTATTTTCCCTTTTATATTATCATTTCCTCATAATTTGCTTAAGAATTATTCAGAGTGACTGTTAATCGATTGAGTGGTTGTTATACAGCATTTAAACGATGCTAACACTGTAGCAGAAACTTAAATTGTGTCTAATGTAATTAACAGTAATAATAAAAAAAAATGGTATGACATTAATTAAGAATTTTTAGCTTCATTTGTTTTGCTATATATCACTAGCTAATTTCAGTTTCTCAATATTCTGTCTCTCTCTCTTTTATATACTTATATTTATTGTCAATAGTTACTAATAGCGCTTAACGTAGACAAAATTTTAAATAGTATTTGTTAATAGAACATACAATTATTAAATATGCAATTGGTTTGGGATAAAATATAAAACATATTCTATATGTATTCTATTGGTTTTTATTTAAAGAAGTAGGTAAGTATATATTTTGAGCTTAATAATAAATTTAAATTTGATGAGGCCAATTAAATTTTTTTAAATATAATTTAAGTCCAAAAGATTTATTAAAACTAATAATTAATATATATAAAAAATGTGATTTTTTTTAGATATTTTTACTATTCGAAAACTTGTTTAACAATAAGTTTTTTGTGGTTTAAAACATTCGGAATGCAATATTAACATAAAGAATACGTCATTATTTAAGGTAAAATGTTTCAAGGTTTTGGTTTATTCTCTTATGTCACTATGGATTCATGAATTCACGAAAATTGTGAGTCAAAATTTAACTCTAAAGAAAATGATTCAAGTTTCTCATGTAAAATAAATACATAGCATAAAATACTTTGCCTATTTTATTTTATGTATGATGCATTCGTATCGTAAATGTACCAAATTAGCACATGCTAATTCTAATATCTTACATTGATTAGAAATAAATGAAATTTTAACAAAAATATTCACTTTTGTTTTTGCAGCTCATTTATTAAAAATGAAATATTATTTTATGTTTTCTTTTTTTAGAAACCTGTTTTAAAAGGACAAGTTCAATGCTCTTATGTTTTGAAGTTATTTATTTGAAATATCATCTCAAGCTTTTAAAACAAAAATCGTGTACTTCTATAGTTACATGTTCAAAAGAAATTTTGTTCTTTTTTAAGTGAACAACGTTTCGATGTATTTAAGAAACTAATTTTTTTTATTCTTATCTCTTTTCTTTTATTTTTATGGAAATCATTTTTATAACGCACTCCCGTAAATTTTAATTTCGTGTGTGTGAGTGTGTTAAAAGATTTTATTATATCCTGGATCTTAAAATACATTAAATATCAAGATTTATATTATATATATTTATTACTTGCACGATATTGGC